>CM040624.1:30688219-30838219 GCA_022817965.1 Solanum lycopersicoides
GGAACTTGGGGGCCAATCATGGAAATATCAACTCTACACCCTTTTTGGGTTATGAGACGCTTCCAGACCTGTGAGGACCGTAGTGAAACCTACCTCCCCTATTCTGGGAAAGTGTAACTCCCTCACCATGAGGACCGTACTGAACCCTACCTTCCCTAGTTGGGAAAGTGTCCACCCCCTCATCTACAATTCACTCGGGTGTTAAGCTAAGTTCCATTTATTGAAAAAAAAAGCATTTATTATTCTTCCTTATAAAACATAGGTTTTAGAGAGTCATTCCCCTCATATAGCTTTAACTCATAATGTCAATATATGAGAGTCATCATACCTAATTTCATGTGAGGAAACCCATTTCATATAGACCATAGCATATGTATTAGCACTTATCTCTGTTAAGGTACACTTGAGCACACCTTTCAAGGATCCTTTTATTTACTAGACCATCATTCAATGTGTTGTGTGTATACATATATGTGGAGTAACACTTTCACATAACATATTAAGACCACACATGACTCATACATTCATATTCATGCATTATAGGAAACCAAACCTAGGAACTATCCTACAAGCGTACCACATGTGCAATGCATAGAAAAGGGCCCATACCCTTTCCTATACAGTACACCTATCAAGTCATCCTGTAAGGAAATACATAAGCATACTTCACATACATATACTTTACATGCATAGTATTAGGACACTAGTGAATATGAGGGAACAAACCTTCATTAGACACTTAGAAACATTTACTACATTGTAGGCATGCATAATAGTGGAGTGTGTGTATACATTGGTCAACATCGATTTCACATAAATGGCTAGCAACAAACATATTGAAGCAACCCACCCTCTTAAACCACATTACCCACTTTCAAGTATAAGACCACAAACACAATTTATCATAGGAGACAACACAATATTCATATTATAAGTTATTTTAGCGACATTAGAAATCTTAGAACAACTTATGTTAGGCTCTAGATACCTAACGTTTAAATTTGGGGGTCTTACATAGACAAAAATTATTTAGGTGCTTTTATGTATATTATGTTATTTTAACCCCTAGGACCTAAAATTAGACCTTAATATTCCAATAAAAAACCCTATCAGATCAAAATAAGTTCTCTACCACTCCATTGAAGCTAGGAGCCAAGTTGAATCCTAGGATTGAAGTTTTTTTCACTGATTTCTCCATTAATTTCGTGATATTTCTTCAAATAAGGTTTGGTGATTCCATCATTGATTCTTTTTTTATTTCAAGGAACCAATTCCAAAAGGCCTTTCCTAAGATCTTCAAAAACAGAAATCCTATGTTAAATTTCTAATAGCATGAGTTCTTGCATGAAAAGGTTTAAATTGCATGTGTTTGTATGAGTTGATCAATGTAATTTCTAGTTTTGAATATAAAAAATGTAGATCCCGAAAATAACTTAGGTGAAATAGAGCCTACAACTTGTTGTCAATAATGTATCAAGGTTCCTAAAATAAGTGGATTATATGGGTATTGAGGCACGTAGCTAAGAGTTTAGGTGCATTGGAAATCAAACGTCACGGGGACGACTATGACGTTCGACGACTAAGTCACCTTAGTGTCGTCAGTATCGTGGTCTCTATGTGTTATGTGTGATTCATAAGTTTAAGGTCCTTAAATCAGTTAATTATGATGTATTGAGATGCAGTGTGTCAATTTTTGAAGAAGTCTTGGAGTCCAAACGCCTCAATGAACGTTCCAGACGTTCGAAAGATGTGCCTTAAAATGAATCTTTTTTTATGTTGTCCTAAGCATGTTTCGTTTAGTGTTTACGTGTTCGTTTTGGTGAAAAATGAATGTAGAGGTCCTGAAACGCATATACGTCAGTTTGGTGTTTGTGAAACGTCCATGAAAAAATATCCCAAATTGACGATCCAAGGTCCTTGAGGAAGGACCCAAAGTTGGTGCCAAGGCAGCCCAAAACAGCCCAAACCACGGGAGCCAGTCGATGCCCACCGTGGGTCACACGAACGCCCCGTGGTTGTTTCTCGTAGTTTGCGGACTTATCCTGGCGTAAAGTAGGGACCAATACAAGCCTCAGTCCCATACCATGGACCAAAAGCGACCAGGTCCGTTGCGTCTAAGGGACGGTCCGTTGGTGGCTGTCTCGTTGATTGGTTCTGTGTTCCCTGCGCAGGCCCACTGTTAAGTGAGAGGTGAAATGCGAATTCACCCCACTTACAAATAAAGAGGTTTGGAGGTGTCCATAAGGGTATTTAGTGTATTTTAAATTTTGTTTATAAGTCTTTAGGCACTTTAGAAGATTTTCATGTCTTCAAAATCCAAACCCCAAAATTCCCTTAGAATTTCCATAAGGCTCCAATTGAAGCCAAAACTCAAGAAGAACTTGGATTTGGAAATTTGAGTGGTGATTCTTCATAAAATTGATAGGACTCTATTAATTAGGTATGGTTTTTGATCCTTCAAACTCTATTCATCAAAGGTCGCCCCAAATTCCAAATATGTTTTCTAAAGTTTCTAAAAAGTTGAATTGTCGAAATTTCATGATTTATCCATGAGGTTCTTGCATTAAAAGTTTTTAATTCATTTTTAGTAATTGAATTGTTGTTATTAATATTATTTTAACTCAATTGACCTATGAACCCATGTAATATGAACCCTAATTTTGCACTAATTTATGGGTTTACTTGATATTAGTCTACCATGCCTATGAATTAAGTTGCAGTTCTTATGGTCTATTCCAATGATGTAAGAATGGTATTAAATTGATATATTATTGGTGTTAGATGTGATTAAATATATTTATTTAATTGGCTTAGATTCATTGTGTATTGATGATTATGTATCGAAATTGATGTTCATGGCCATCGGGTAGGGCCTTATGATATTGAATTGAATGATTTGCATTGGATTGAAGTTGTTGAGAGCAAGTGGTGGTACGCTTGACATATTTACCTTGTATTTAATGTTAATTAGACTTCAATTATGTTGTTTATTGGTTTGGTCCAACTTATCATTGGTGGTGTTATGTAATTGATTGGCCTTGTCGGGTTATTTATTAAGTAATGATGATCATGGCCTTGTCGGCCACTACTTGAAGGATTGTGATGCATTTTTATGTAGTTATTATGTAATATGATCATAGTCTAACTATATGTGAAGTAATGTGGAAAGTATGTGTTTCTTATCTATTGATTGCTATTAGATGATCATGTTATTGCTATGACTATATGTTGTTGTGTTAGTCTTATATTAAATGCATTGATTGTCTCCTACTTGACTATATGAGTGTATGATGGTTTATATTGATATGAAATGTAGTGTATAGGACGACTTAAAGGATGATAAGGGGTTGTTCTATGTGCTTATAGAATTACATGTTAATATGTCGCTAAAGAAGTTATGTTGTTCTCGTTTAGGTAGACTTGTGTCCTACTTGATGCTTGTATGAAATGAATATGTCATGTTTGACTTAGGAAGCTAAATTATCTTAAGTCTGAATTTAATGAGTGATGTGTGACCCTTCGAATGATGATAAGAGGGTCCCTTATGTGAAACCTTGAACCTCGAAGGCTAAAGCGTTCATAACTTGAAGTCGAAAGCACGTAATGGCATTCCTTCATTTAATATAATGATGGAATTAATGTTGCATTGGCGTGGAATGACAATCATATTCAATTGCCTTAGGAAAATCCATGATGAGCTTTCTTGTCGCCATTGGAAGGTATCCCTAGAGGATCTCTTTGGTAGGGTGAATGAAATTGCGGTTATGAACATCATATGGAACCCTTTGTAATGTTACCTTAAGTGATTTCATCTATGAGAACAAAGCTTAGCACCGAGTCAGTGAGTATGGAAAGGGAAAGTAGTTCTAGTTAAAGGAAGAGCTAGAATACAAAGTAAGTCCCTTACTATTCCCTAACCATGTGGCCTACAGGGATTGTGTCCAAGTCTACCATTGGCAGTAGGAAGAACCTCATCGGAGTAGGATAGAACATCCGGATTTCCATGTTTGCTACCAGTGTCTATGTCGGTTATGCCTATTCTCCATAATGTGGGAATACCTCATTAGCATTAGAGAAAGTTCTATGAAGTTTTAGGTGCTTGTTATGGGATTTGCTATCTAGACATGCACAATTGGCTTTGAAGGTGTTAGTGCAGAGTCCCGTAGGTCTTCTTCCAAGACCCGATTACTTATAATGTCTTTTATGTGAGAATGTCGCTTAAATAACTGAATGCACAAGACTAATGATTATAAAGTATGAAAAGGGATAAGTACCTAATCTAGAGTTGACTTAAGTATTTCCTAGATAAAGTGTGAAGAGAGCATATGGGTTTGATCTCTCATGTATATATATGGAATCATTGAGAATGACTCTAGTTAGGGAAGTTCGTGTTTATGTGGGACATGAATCAAGGCTTAAGAATCTAAGGATTATGTGAGGTAACCTTGAAGAGGGTGTAATGGGCGTTCTCTTTTTAGGGAGTACTTAAGTAAGTGCTTTTCATAGCCTAGTAAGGGAAGATTGTCATATTGTAGTTGGTGTCATGTAAAGTGGGTATGTGTCTGCATTGCAAGTAGTCTAAGGGACGTTTAGGGCATGATCAGAGAGGGTGTATGCGGTGAGTCTCTTTGTTGAATTAGTGAGTCTTAGGATACTCTTTAGTGGGTTGACTACATTCTAGAAAGTTGTGTTTAGAGAAGGCTAAACACTTCACTGATACAGTGAAGGGACTTCACTGTAACAGTGATTCGAGTTACTGGAAAGTGACTCCAAAAATGTAGGATGTTAGTTTTTAATGATTCTTATGTGTTTCTTAAATTGCATAAATGTTGTTTCTATGATTATATTATGATATTTAATTAAAAGATGCAATTTCTAAAAATGTCTGTTTTCATGATTTTATGCATAATGCCAACTTCAGTACATTGTAGCGTTGTACCAATATTCATGCTTTTATCTATCTCTATAGTGCGTTGGTAGGTGAGGAAGACGATTTTGAGAACAAGACTTGGACCATAGAATCGTTCAAACTAAAGTTGAAAGTATGTCCTCATTTGGACTCGTGGGAATAATATTCTTTTAGTGTTTCGTTATCTGGAAATATTATAATAGAACTAGTAGTACTATAATTTTCTATTCGTCGTATGGCCGTGATCCCAAGTAACTCTGGCTGTCTAAGATTGATTGAGCATTGTGACTAGATTTCCTATTTACTTTAATTATTGAAAGAGTTTTTAAAGAATATTGATCATTTTTTGTATGAAAATTAATTCCGCGCACTACTTTTCCACTATGTATATGCGATATGAATTATATGAAGGGCTTATTATAAGACCTCCGAAAGAGTCGATAACGCCGGTTGCCAACCAAGATTGGTGACCTAACTTCTAGGGTGGGTCTTGGGATTGACAGCTGTGGTATCAGAGCAATAGTGGTGAACGTTAGTCTTAGGAAATTCATAAAGTCTCATCAAGTCGCGTTCTAGTAGAGTCTTGGACCATCGGTGGTGAGTCGACAACACATTTTGTGGCGAGAGGCTATTAGGATTGATAGATCTTTTCCTTCTTTTCTACCCTATGTTTGTGCGTTAGAAGGTAAATGTTATGTGATATCCTTCTTAAATGTATTTCCTTGTGTTTCTTAGGAGATGAATATAGGAGGATGGCCGCCTAGAAGGTTGGAAGGAAAAGGCGTGAATGAAGAAATTTCCTCCTCAAGATTGAGCAAGTTCAGAACGTTCCTCAAGTATGGTCAAGGTGTCCAAAGTGCTCAAGGTGCTCAAGTACCTCCCCAAGGTGATCATGTTCCCTAATGTGAAGGAGTAATGAGTCCGATGGTTCATCCGAAAATTGACTAATAGAAGAATTAGAGAGGCTTTGATTGTTTTAGCCCAAGCCGTGACTACTCAAGTGAATTTGAGTATGGGCCTAGGGTGAATTGTGGAGAGCATTATGAACTCTAGGTTGAGAGACTTTGTTGAGGATGAATCTCCTACTATTGTCTTTGGCTCTTAGGTATATGAAGAGTACCCAAGAGTTCCTTGATTTGTGTACAAGGTGTTGAGTGCTATGGGGGTTACATCTAGGGCAGAAGGCGGAGTAGGCTTCTATCAATTGAGGGATGCTTCTCAATTTTAGTAAACTCAATGGAAGAATAAATAGGACGATAGAAGTCGGATCCTATTGATGTGGGAAGAATTTAAGAAATCTTTTCTTGGTAAGTTACTTTCCCCAAAGGGAGATGAGGTCAAGGTTAGAGGAGGATTTTATCAATCTCAATCAAGCAATATAGGAAAGGAATTTTGAGAGAGTATATATTTTTAAGTTCTCAACATTTCTAGATATGCACCGTCCCTAGTGTTTCTAATCCAAGTGATGAATGAGATGCTTTGTGACCGGGGTCGCCGACTTAGTGGTTGAAGAATGTTGTACGCTATGCTACATGATGATATGACCTTAGCTAGAGTCATGGTTTTATGGCCACAATCTATGAGGGCGTGTTCTAGAAAACTTGAAAAGAAGTGGTTCTTAGTGATCAAGTGCAACCTTAGGTTCAAAAAGAGGCTCAAACTCCAAGAAGAATCTAGGGGTGCTAAGGTGAAGTTGAGAAGGAAGTGGTTTCCCAAAATGGCAAGCTACATGTTCCACTTGTGGCAAGAAAAAAATTATGGTGAGTGTCTAAGGGGTACCGGTAGTTGCTTTAGATGTGGAAAAGAAAGACACAAAGTTAGGATTCTCCTAATAGAGATGGTAAGAAGGCTTCTCCTAATGTTCCAATGGATGATGCTCCAACAAAGAGGCGTTTCTATGGACTCATGGACTAGAGGAGAGAAAGCCGCATGAGGATGATGATGATTTGGTAAGTCCTTGTTTTTCTCTTTTAATGATAATGATCCTTCTAATGTGGGGAGTATGGTTATAAATGCGGCTAGAATTGTCCTAGAAGTTTGTTGCATGTGCATCGGTGTTTATGAGTTTGTTGAAATTGAATTCATTAAACTTCTTGCATTGTGTGATTTATGAAGCTATGAGCATGTTGTAAAGGTGTTTATATGATTATAATCGTTGCCATATTAGCATGTCTATATCATGAATTGCCTAAAAGTTGCATTTTTGAAAATTTTGCTAAAAAATCACTGTAACACACAGCCTGCTCACTGTGTTTTTTGAAAAAATGAGCTAAGTTGTTCTTTGCTCTAAAATTGTTGTTATATGGTTAGAGATCTGATATATATATATACATGAGCATGCACATGAATAAAAATGAGTTTGTACTATTTGGAATGAAGGATGTGAGTTTTGTAGCATGATGAAGATAAAAATTTATTCTAAGTTTCTTGTTGTGTTGTAATCTCTTTACTATGTGAAATTGATTTTTCTCCTTGATAAGGTGTTGAATGGTTTGGTTTTGAGCTGCTAGTTGAATCTACATTCTTGGAAGTGTTCGGAGAGTGCAAGCCCATCATTCAAGGACGAATGTTGTCCAAGTGGGGGAGAATTGTAAGATCCCAAAAATGACTTAGGTGAACTAGAGCCTATAATTTGTTTTCAAGATGGTGTAAGGTCCTAAAATAAGTCTATTATATAGTATTGAGGCAGTATGCTAAGAGTTTATTGTCCGTTGGAACGTCAAGGACGACTAAGACATTCTACGACTAAGTCACCTAAGTGCCTCATATGTGGTTCTATGTGTTTTATATGTGATTTCATGAGTGTTGTAAGGTCCTTAAATGAGTTATTATGATGTATATAGGCAGTGTGTCAAGTTTCGAGAAGTTTGGAGGTCAACGCTCAAGAACGTCCATGACGTTCGAAATATGTGCCTTGAAATGACCTTGTGTGTCTAAGAATGTTTCGTTGAGTTTTACGTGTTCGTTCTGTGTTAAAATAATGTGAGAGGTCCTAAACTCATATAAGATCATGTTTGGGTTGGAAACGTCCGGGAAAAATATCCCCAAGGACCATCCAAGGGTCCTTGAGGAAGGACCCAAAGTTGGTGCCAAGGCTGCCCAAGACAACCCAAATCACGGAGGCAGTCGACGCCCAGTGGTTCAATCGATGCCCCGTTGGTTGGGTCTCGTTGTTTGGGACTTATCCTGGAGAAAGGGATGGACAAGGCTGCCCAAGACAACCCAAATCACGGAGGCAGTCGACGCCCAGTGGTTCAATCGATGCCCCGTTGGTTGGGTCTCGTCGTTTGGGACTTATCCTGGAGAAAGGATGGACAAGTACAAGCCTCAGTCCCAGACCACGGACCAACAGGACGGTCCGTTGGTCAAGGGACGGTCCGTTGGTGGTTGTCCGTCGATTGGTCTGTGTTCCATGCGCAGGCCACTATTAAGTGAGGGGTGAAATTGATTTGGCGGTTCCCTAAGGGTCTTTTGGGTCTTTTAAATGTTATAAAGTCTTTAACACTCAGAAGATTTCATTCTTCAAAATCCAAACCCCAAAATCCCTTAGAAATTCAAGAAGACTCCATTGGAGCCAAAACCCAAGGAAGAGCTTGGATTGGAAATTGAGTGGTGATTCTTCTTAAAATTGGAGGATTAGCTTAATTGAGGTATGGTTTTTGATCCTTCAAACTCTATTCATCAAGGAGCCCAAATTCAAAGATATTCTCTAAAGTTTTCTAAAGTTGAATTGTCCAATTTCATGATATATCCATGGGTTCTTGCATTGACCTATGAAACCATGTAATTGATGAACCCTAGTTTTTGACTAATTTATGGGTTACTTAATATTGGTCTAATGCTTATGAATTATAGTGTAGTTTCTTATGGCTTTCTAATGATGTAAAAATTGTATTCAATTGATATATAATTGGTCTTATATTGATAAATATATATTGAATTGGCTTAGATTCATTGAGTATTATGATTTATGTATCGAATTGATATTCATGTTCATGGGTAATGGCCTTATGATATTGAATTGAATGATTTTGCATTGGATTAAAGTGTTGAGGATGAATTGGTGGTACGCTGCCCTGTTTACCTTTATTTAATATTAATTATACTTCAAGTATGTTGTGATTGGTTTAGTCCACTTATGGTGGCGGTTTATGTTATTGATGTGGCCTTGTCGGTGTTATTTTAAGTAGATTGGTGATCATGGCCTTGTCGGCACTACTTGAAGGATTGTGAAGTATGATCATATATACATATATGTGAAGTAATGTGAAAGTATGTGTTTCTTCTATTGATGCTACTTGTAACATTTCTGAAATCCCAAAGTCATGTGATAAGACTTAAATAGGCTCCTTGAGGTCTAAACCATTGTTTCTATCCAAATTAGGCTTAGATGGAGTCATTGAAGTGCTTTGGAACCAAAACGTCCATAACGTCCGGTAAGTTGGTTCATAAGAGGGCTAGAGTGTCCTTTAGTTTGATAAGTTAAAGAGTCGGAATTTAGTAAAAGTTTGTAACAATAGGTGTAACACATAGTGTGGGATGGTTTCATGTTGGAAAAGTTAGGGTACGACTCTCCGAGGATCAACTAAGGGCCCTCAAGGAGGACCCTTGATACAGTAGACCACGACTAACCCAATGACGGGGCATCACAGGCGCGACGGGCATTGAGGACCACGTCGTCCAGCCTTAGCTGCTTGGAAGAAAGCCTCCGTCTGCACAGTCTGAGACCAGCGCGACGGACGTGCAGGACGGAGGAGGGCCTGTCCGTCACGCCCACGACGGCCCGCTCGGCGGGGAGTCGTCGTGGAGGGCCTGTAGTGTTTTCAGGGACTTAAATTTTAGTTAATTATTTTATTAGGTGTATTAGGGGTAATTAGGGGATTAAGGGAAGACTAATTAAGTGGCTTAAGACCCCACTATAAATACCCAACCTTCATTAACCTATATCATAATTCTCCAAACAAAACTCTCTTCCTTCTCCTACTTTCTCTCTCTATTGGAAGACTCCATTGGAGAACAACTTGGGGAGATCATTGGGGCTGATTTAGCACGAAATTCACCATCAAAATGTCATCAAACCTTAAGGTATGGAATCTAATTCACCTTTGAGACTTCTTTCCTCAAAGGGCTCCTTCAAAGATTTTCCAAAATTGAGTTTCTTATGGGTTTCACCAATTTCGAGTTTGTTGTTATGAATTAAGTTGTTTATATATTCTTTGGTTATAATGAATAGATATCATGTATTGTAGCTTGATTATGATGAATTGATGTGGTTTGGTCTAGATTGTGGGAATGACCCTAACCCTTAACCCTAGTGTAATGGGATTGATATGAATTTGGGTTGGATTGATGTAATTGATCTAATTATTGTTTAAATCATCTTTAATGGTTGTTATACATTGATCATGAGTATATTGTAATGAATGCAAGTTCTTCATGCCTATTTCTTGAGTATTAATATATAGGTTAAGAAGATAGACTTTGATATCATGTTACCAAGCTTTGATTTAGTATTGCTTTGTGGTATAGTGCTTTCTCTTAAATTAAGTTCTTATGTTGACTATTGAGTTACATTTATGTGATGACCCAAATCGTGTTAGTCTATGGGTTGATGTAAGGCCTTTTTTTTGGTGAACTATGGAGAAGTGTTGGTAAGTCTTCATTATCCTAATCCTTACTTCAAATTGTGAATTATTTGTCATCAAGTGATAAGGTTGTATTGACGTAATCCTTGCTTAAGGTGATAGGTTGGTATTATGATAGAATTGAAATGCTTAGGTTGGTTGTGAGGTTTCCTAGGAGTACATGATATAGGGAAGTTGTTATGTAAAGATGTTCCCTATTGTGATGAGATGTGCGTGGGCTAACTTCACCTATATGAATGTTAATGAAAGGATTATTTCTCATACAATTCTTATTGAGCTATGATATATATATATATATGTATGTATATTTATGATTATGATAAGAGTAAAGTCTTTTGACCTAGCTTAGCACCGAGTGAGCTTGTATGTGAGGGAGTGACACTTTCTTATATAAGGAAAGGTAGGGTTCACTACGGTTCTCACGGGGTGGACAGCCTCATGACCCAAATAGGGTGTAGAGTCAATATGTCCATGGTTCTTTTCCCAAGCTCTATCAACTATGTTGCCATCATAGGATACTAGCTAGTGGATCCACCTAGATAGCTACGTTTACGTCACGTTCTACTTTGGCCGATAGACCACCTTCCATCGGTGTACGGTTTCATGACACCGGATTCCACATTGCTCATGTGGTCTATGTCGGTTAAGGCGAAGTTTCCCCAAAACTAAAATGAATGAATAAGATATAGACTAATCAAAGTAACTTGAAAGGGTTTGGCTATAGCTTAGGTAGGGGTATGGAACTCTACTTAAGCCTTGCACTAGTTGGCCTTGATGGGAGCTTTGAGAGGTCAATATTATGTATGTAAAGTAGTGATGTAATTGAAATGACTTTGTACATTGAATAACATGCTTATGAGTATAACGTTGTTTCTTTTGATTAAAAAAAGAACGTTCATGAAATGGAAGAGTATGTTAGGTAAGGTTTATTTCTAATTGTAGTCTTGATAGGTTACTTGATTAAGTAAGAGTTATGGGTATTTACTTGATCATTGCACTTGTGACTTTATGAAGGGTATATTTAGTATGTTTTGCTTTACTATGCTTCACTCATATACATGTTTTATAATGATTTTCTTAAATGTCCCTTTAAGTATATTTTATTGGTAATTTACATGTGGTTCTATACTTAGTACATGTGGAGTACTAACCCCATTTCTTTCCCTTTCCCAAACATTTTAGGTTCGGGTAGTTTATCTTGTTCTGAATTGCTGGAAAGGAAGACTTGGATCTCTAACCATCCAAGTGGTAGGTCCTCATTCTCCCGAGGGCGTTGCCGACATCTTACTCCTATGTTACTTAGTTACTATAGTTCTGTTTTGACTCATTTACACATTTGAGACGATGTGTATATGGCCTATATGTGGCTTCTTGTATTGATGTAGGGCTATGCCCAAGATTTATTGTCTTTGATAGATGGTTTATGAGATGAGATGGCTTTTATGACTATTACTTCTCTATTTTATAAATGTGTGAAATAAAAGTAGAAGACTATGTAATCTTCGTATATGAACAAGTCTATGTATACTTGATATAAATATGACTATGTGTATGTAGAGGTCTACGTAAACCTCCGAGTAGTTATAGATAAAAAGTTTTAAATTCTTCACATTTTTTTTAATCGATGAATGCTATGACGAGGCTAAGAGGTTTGCTTAGTCCTCAAAGAGGACGACGACGCCTGTTACGTCTAGGGGTAAACCCGGATGTGACAAACTTGGTATCAGAGCATGAGGTTGAATATCCTTGATGTTAACGTCTCTCTCAACCACGTTATATAGGTTTGTATTCATAATTATGAAGCGCGCCACACTTATGAATAGGAACTTATTTGATGCTTAGGAATCACTCTCATTGTTGGAAATCCATATCGTGCCTCTAGAATGTACATCGTAAATGTATTTGCCTAAACCTTGTATTTTGGTTATAGGAGATGAATACTAGAAGGAATGGCAGCTAGAAGACTTGAGGAGGAGATTGCTGCTGCGGGAATCCCTCCCCGTGGTGATCCAGTTCCTCCCCTCGAAGAGATTGCTGTTGATGATCAGGTTCCTAATGATCCTCCACCTATGGCAGAGGCTCAGATGAGGGCTATTCTTGCTCAAATGGCTCAAGCCATGACTACTCAAGCTCAAGCCGCAACGGTGCAAGCCCAAGCCATGACTGCCCAAGCTAACAATGATTTGGCACCTAGAGTTCATGAGCAAACTATGGCTTCCCAACTTAGGGACTTCACCCGAATGAATCCTCCTATCTTTTATGGGTCTAAGGTTGATGAAGACCCTCAAGAATTCATTGATGAGGTTTATAAGATTTTGTGTGCTATGGGGTTGTCTTCTAGTGAGAATGCCGAGTTGGCCTCATACCAACTCAAGGATGTGGCTCAGACATGGCATGTGCAATGGAAAGACAATATGCCAGTTCAATGTGGGCTCGTGACTTGGAGTTGTTCAAAAGGGCTTTCTTGATCGGTTCTTCCCTAGAGAGATGAGAGAAACCAAGGTGGTGGAGTTCATCAATCTCCGCCAAGGAGAAATGAGTGTTCATGAGTATTCATTGAAGTTTATCCAATTGGCTAAGTATGCTCCTTCCTTGGTCTCCGATCCTAGAGACGAGATGAGACGATTCGTGACAGGTGTGTTGGATGACTTGCAAGACGAATGTCAATCAGCTATGCTACATGATAACATGAATATTGGTCGTCTCATGGTGCATGCAAAAAGGGTTGAGGAGGCTAGATCAAAAAGGAAGGATAAGGATAAGGATTCAAGAAGGGCAAGGTCTTTCGAGAGTGGAACTACTAAACTTAGGTTTGGAATTCAAGACAAGCCTAGATTCAAGAAAAGGTTCTCAAATCAAGTTCCAACCAAATTTCCCAAGGCTAGGGATGGGAGGGTCCCTAGGCCAAAAGTTCAAAAAGGGAAAAGTGGGAACTCGTCTAATGAGAATCCACCTGCAAGGAATGTGGTAAGAAGCATTTAGGTGTTTGCCTCCTAGGTTCGGACAAATGCTTTGTTTGTGGAAAGATTGGTCACAAAGTGCGGGATTGTCCAAATGCTAAAGGGCAAGAGAGGTGGTCAGCCAAGTGGTTCTAATGATGTTCCAAAAAGAACCGCTTTTATGCTCTTCGTTCGAGAGATGATCAAGAGGCCTCTCCCGATGTGGTGACCGATATGTTACAAATCTTTGCTATTGATGTGTATGCTTTGCTAATCCGGGTGCTACTTTGTCTTTTGTTACTCCCTTAGTAGCTAAAAAGTTCGATACTTTACCCGATGTTTTGCTTGAACCTATTTTGGTGTCTACTCCGGTGGGTCAGTCGGTTGTGGCAAAAAGAGTCTACCGAAATTGTCCCATTTCAATACCCCATAGAGTTCTCATGTCGATCTAGTTGAACTAGACATGCTTGATTTTGATGTCCTTTTGGGTATAGATTGGTTACATGCTAGCCTCGCTTCTATTGAATGTAGAACTAGAATTGTGAGGTTTAGTTTCCCAAATGAACCCGTGTTTGAGTGGAAGGTGGAAATTCTCTTCCTAGAGGTCGATTCATATCATGTCTAAAAGTGAGTAAGATGATCTCAAAGGGATGTCTTTATCATATATGTAAGAGTCCAAGAAGTTGATCCCGAAATTCCTCCTATTTGAGTCGGTCCCGTTGGTGAAGTAATTTACGGAGGTCTTTCCTGTGACCTTCCGGCATTCCTCCCGAACGGGAAATCAATTTCGGTATTGATTTGCTACCGGAACAAAACCTATCTCTATTCCTCCCTTATAGAATTGTTCGGGCGAGTTAAGGAGTTGAAGGCACAACTTAAAGATTTGCTAGAAAAGGTTTATAAGGCCTAGCATTTCTCCGTGGGGATGCTACGGTTTGTTCGTGAAAAGAAGGATGGGTCCTTGAGAATGTGTAATGACTACCGCCAACTCACAAGGTTACTGTCAAGAACAAGTATCCTCTTCGATGATTATTGATCAAACTCCAAGGAGCGCAGTTACTTCTACGAAAACTGACTGGAGGTCACGGAATTCACCAGCTTAGGGTGAGAGAATAAGCTATTCCCAAAGACGGACCTTTTGGACTAGGTATGGAATAATGAAGTGTCGGTTGTCCTTTGTGTCCACAAATGCTCCGGCGGCGTTGTATGATAGAGTGTTTCGAAGTTACCTTGAGTGACATTTCGTTATGTATTTATCCGATGATATCCTTGGGTGATAGTCGAAGAATGAGGTTGTTCATCATGGGTTGCCATCAGCACGGGTGACCGTGGCATAACCTTTAAAGATATGAATGTTCGCCAAGGTGATAGCAAGTGTGATTTTGGCTGATTCGGTGTGCCGTTTCTTGGGCAGATCATCTCTAGTGAGGGAGTGAGGTTTGTGACCCAAGGAAGACTTGATCGGTAGCGAGAAACTGGCCTGAAGACCTGACCCCAACTGAACATTAGGAGGTTGGCGTTGGGTATATGCTGGCTATTATCGAAGATTGTTTAGATAAGGTTTTTCATCCATTGTATCTCTCCATTGGACTTCATTAAAAATCTCAAAAGGGTAAAGAATGTTGAGTGGTAGCGGAGGCCTGCGAGAAAGTTCCATTATTGAAGAGAGGACTTACTTTCCGTCACCGGTGTTGACCTGAGCCAGAAGTTCTATGAGGGTTGTGGTTTATGTGATGCATCCGCATAGGTTTGGGGTGTGCTGCCTATGCAAAATGGAAGGTATGCCTATCTTTCACGGCAAACTTAAGGTGCCACGAAACTTACCCCTACCCCATCGAGCCTTGAATAGCGGCCGTGGTGTTTCGGCTTTGAAAACTATGGAGACATTACTTTGATGGTGTGTCCATGTTGGAGTTGTTGCACCGACATGAAAGAGTCTTCAATATGTGTTTACTCAAAAAGAGTTGAATCTCCGACAAAGAAGGTGGTTAGAATTGTGAAGGATATGAATGAGTGTCTATTATCACCCCGGCAAGGCCAATTGTGGTGGCGGATGCGCTGAGCCGTTTGACTATGGGTAGGTGACCATTTTGATGATGATAAGAAAGAATTAGTGAAAATGTTCATGGTTTGGCTAGATTGGGTGTTCGTTTAGAGGAATTCTCTAAATGGAGCGCCACGATTCATCATAAGCTCTGAATCATCATTGGTGGTTGAGGTGTGAAATCCAAACAACACCTTTATCAAACTATTGATGGAGTTGAAGGAATCTGTTCTTGGCAAGATGAATGAGTCTTCACCTTAGGAGGAGATGGGGTGTTGAGGTACCAAGGTAGGTTATGTGTTTCTGATGTTGATAGATTGAGGGATCGGATCCTTGATGAATCCCATGGATCCCACTATTCCATCCATCCGGGTTCTACTAAGATGTATCATGACCTTCGAGAAATATATTGGTGGGAAGGTTTGAAGAAGGACATAGCGGAATTTGTTGCTAAGTGTCCAAATTGCCAACAAGTGAAGGCGGAACATCAAAAGCCGGGTGGCTTACTACAAGAGATCCAAATTCCTACTTGGAAGTGGGAAGACATTAATATGGACTTTGTGGTAGGATTGCCTCGGACTCAAAAGTCGTTTGATTCTATATGGGTGATTGTTGATAGATTGACTAAGTCCGCTCATTTTATTCCCGTCAAATCCACGTATTCGGCGGAGGATTATGCGAAGATTTTTATAGATGATATTGTGTGTCGCCATGGAATTCCATTATCCATCATTTCGGATCGGGGTGCACAATTCACATCTAGATTTTGGAAGTCTTTCCAAAAAAGTTTGGGTACTAAGGTGAAATTGAGGACCGCCTTTCATCCTCAAACGGATGGTCAAGCGGAACGCACAATTCAAACTCTTGAGGATATGCTTAGAGCTTGGATTATTGATTTTAAAGGGAGTTGGGATAAGCACTTGCTGTTGGTAGAGTTTGCATACAATAATAGCTTTCATTCGTCCATCTTCATGGCTCCCTATGAAGCCTTGTATGGTAGGAGGTGTAGGTCTCCTATAGGATGGTTTGAAGTTGGTGAACCATCGATCTTTGGTCCCGACTTGATTTATAAGACATTGGAGAATGTGCATATCATTAGAAATAGGTTACAAATAGCCTATAGTCGACAAAAGTCCTATGCCGATAATAGGAGAAGAATTTGGAGTTTGAAGAGGGTGACAAGGTGTATTTAAAAATCTCACCTATGAAAGGGGTGGTAAGATTTGGCAAGAAAGGTAAGATGAGCCCTCGTTACGTGGGTCCTTATGAGATTTTGGAAAGGGTTGGTAAAGTTGCCTATCGCTTGAAACTACCTAACGATTAAGCTTCGATGCATCCGATTTTCCATGTCTAGATGTTGAAGAAGTGTGTCGGGGATCCCGAGACTATTTCCCTATTGAAGGTCTTGGAGTCAAGGATAACCTCTCTTATGAGGAGGTTCCTATCCAAATCCTTGATAGGCAAGTTAAAAGGTTGAGGAACAAGGAGGTGGTTTCCGTAAAAGTGTTATGGAAGAAACACCTAGTTGAGGGTGCAACATGGGAGGCCGAGGCCGACATGAAAACCCGCTATCCTCATCTTTTTGATGATTAAGGTTAGTTATTCTTTCTAATGATATAATTATGCTAGCTATTGTGAATCCTTGATGTTTTGGTGAATTTCTTCAAAAACCCTACTTTTGAGATTTCACAATGAAGTCACTGTAAGGAGAGCTTAAATTAATTTGAAATTTGTCTTGCTTCTTGCATATTTGAGTCAAGTCGTGTATGTGATATAGTGAATCCTTGTGGATATTATATTAAGCATATTGATAAGATGAACTTTGTGCTAAGTGACTTGTATGAGCTTATATGAGTTGTGAGTATAAAGTATCTCATGAGGAAACTTTGAGCTTATGTATGATAAATTGATGTTTTGAAGTGTTTTATTGAAATGATATGATTCGTGTTAATTGAATATTGTGAATTGGTTGAGATGCTAGTCTTGAGTCTATTCCCTCATTTAAAGAGTGTTTAGTGTCATTCGGGGACGAATGTTCCTAAGGAGGGGATAATGTAACATTTCCAAAATCCCAAAGTCATGTGATAAGACTTAAATAGGCTCCTTGAGGTCTAAACCGTTGTTTCTATCCAAATTAGGCGTAGATGGAGTCATTGAAGTGCTTTGGAACCAAAACGTTCATAACGTCCGGTAAGTTGGTTCATAAGAGGACTAGAGTGTCCTTTTAGTTTGATCAAGTTAAAGAGTCGGAATTTAGTAAAAGTTTGTAACAATAGGTGTAACACATAGTGTGGGATGGTTTCATGTTGTAAAAGTCAGGGTACGACTCTCCGAGGATCAACTAAGGGCCCTCGAGGAGGACCCTTGAGACAGTAGGCCACGACAGACCCAATGACGGGGCGTCACAGGCGCGACGGGGCGTCGAGGCCACCGTCGTTCCAGCCTTATCTGCTGGGAAGAAAGCCTCCTCCTGCACAGTCTGAGACCAGCGCGACGGACGTGCAGGACGGAGGAGGGCCTGTCCGTCACGCCCACGACGGCCCATCGGCGGGGAGTCGTCGTGGAGGGCCTGTAGTGTTTTCAGGGACATAAGTTTTAGTTAATTATTTTATTAGGTGGCTTAGGGGTAATTAGGGGATTAAGGGAAGACTAATTAAGTGGCTTAAGACCCCACTATAAATACCCAACCTTCATTAACCTTATCATAATTCTCCAAACAAAACTCTCTTCCTTCTCTCTACTTTCTCTCTCTATTGGAAGACTCCATTGGAGAACAACTTGGGGAGATCATTGGGGGCTGATTTAGCACAAAATTCACCATCAAAACGTCATCAAACCTTAAGGTATGGAATCTAATTCACCTTTGAGACTTCTTTCCTCAAAGGGCTCCTTCAAAGATTTTCCAAAAATTGAGTTTCATATGAGTTTCATCCAATTTTGAGTTTGTTGTTATGAATTAAGTTGTTTATGTATTCTTTGGGTTATAATGAATAGATTATCATGTATTGTAGCTTGATTATGATGAATTGATGTGGTTTGGTCTAGATTGTGGGAAATGACCCTAACCCTTAACCCTAGGTATTGGGATTGATATGAATTTGGGTTGGATTGATGTAATTGATCTAATTATTGTTTAAATCATCTTTGATGGTTGTTATTGCATTGATCATGAGTATATTGTAATGAATGGAAGTTCTTCATGCCTATTTCTTGAGTATTAAATATAGGGTTAGAAGATAGACTTTGATATCATGTTACCAAGCTTTGATTTAGTATTGCTTTGTGGTATAGTTCTTTCTCTTAAATTAAGTTCTTATGTTGACTATTGAGTTACATTTATGTGATGACCCAAATCGTGTTAGTCTATGGGTTGATGGTAAGGCCCTTTTTTTTGGTGAACTATGGAGAAGTGTTGGTAAGTCTTCATTATCCTAATCCTTACTTCAAATTGTGAATTATTTGTCATCAAGTGATAAGGTTGTATTGACGTAAACCTTGCTTAAAGTGATAGGTTGGTATTATGATAGAATTGAAATGCTTAGGTTGGTTGTGAGGTTGCCTAGGAGTACATGATATAGGGAAGTTGTTATGTAAAGATGTGCCCTATTGTGATGAGATGTGCGTGCGCTAACTTCACCTATATGAATTGTTAATGAAAGGATTATTTCTCATACAATTCTTATTGAGCTATGATATATATATATATAGGTATGTATATTTATGATTATGATAAGAGTAAAGTCTTTTCAATAAAGGGACCTAGCTTAGCACCGAGTGAGCTTGTATGTGAGGGAGCGACACTTTCTTATATAAGGAAAGGTAGGGTTCACTACGGTTCTCACGGGGTTGATAGCCTCATGACCCAAATAGGGTGTAGAGTCGATATGTCCATGGTTCTTTTCCCCAAGCTCCATCAACTATGTTGCCACCATAGGATACTAGCTAGTGGATCCACCTAGATAGCTACGTTTACCTTAGGTTCTACTTTGGCCGGTAGACCACCTTCCATCGGTGTAAGGTTTCATGACACCGGATTCCACATTTGCTCATGTGGTCTATGTCGGTTAAGGCGAGGTTTCCCTAAAACTAAAATGAATGAATAAGATATAGACTAATCGAAGTAACTTGAAAGGGTTTGGCTATAGCTTAGGTAGGGGTATGGGACTCTACTTAAGCCTTGCACTAGTTGGCCTTGATGGGAGCTTTGAGAGGTCAATATTATGTATGTAAAGTAGTGATGTAATGTAAATGACTTTGTACATTGAATAACATGCTTATGAGTATAAGGTTGTTGCTTTTGATTAAAGAAGAACGTATTCATGAAATGGAAGAGTATGTTAGGTAAGGTTGATTTCTAATTGTAGTCTTGATAGGTTACTTGATTAAGTAAGAGTTATGGGAATTTACTTGATCATTGCACTTGTAACTTTATGAAGGGTATATTTAGTATGTTTTTCTTTACTATGATTCACTCGTATACATGATTTATAATGATTTTCTTAAATGTCCCTTTTTAAGTATATTTGATTGGTAATTGTATATGTGGTTCTATACTTAGTACATGTGGAGTACTAACCCCATTTCTTTCCCTATTCCCAAATATTTTAGGTTCGGGTCATTGATCTTGTTCCGAATTGCTGGAAAGGAAGACTTGGATCTCTAACCATCCAAGTGGTAGGTCCTCATTCTCCCGAGGGCGTTGCCGACATCTTACTCCTATGTTACTTAGTTACTATAGTTCTGTTTTGACTCATTTACTCATTTGAGACGATGTTGTATATGGCCTACATGTGGCTTCTTGTGTTGATGTAGGGCTATGCCCAAGATTTATTGTCTTTGATAGATGGTTTATGAGATGAGACGGCTTTTATGACTATTACTTCTCTATTTTATAAATGTGTGAAATAAAAGTAGAAGACTATGTAATCTTCGTATATGAACAAGTCTATGTATACTTGATATAAATATGACTATGTGTATGTAGAGGTCTACGTAAACCTCCGAGTAGTTACAGATAAAAAGTTTTAAATTTCTTCACATTTTTTTTTAATCGATGAATGCTATGACGAGGCTAAGAGGCTTGTCTTAGTCCTCCACGAGAACGACGACGCCGGTTACGACTAGGGGGTAAACCCGGATGTGACACTACTTAGGTGATCATGTTATGCTATGACTATGTGTTGTGTGTAGTCTTAGAGTTGAAAACATGATTGTTTCTACTTGACTATATGAGTCTATGATGGTTATATTGAAAATGAAATTTTAGTGTATAGGATGACTTAAAGATGATAAGGGTTGTTCCTATGTGCTTCTAGAATGACATGTAATATCTGCTAAAGTGAAGTATGTTGTGTCTCGTTTAGGTAGGCTTGTGGCCCTTACTTGATGCTTGTATGAATATGAATATCTGATGTCTTGACTTAGGAAGCCAAAGTATCTTAGTCTTGAATTAATGAGTGATGTGAGACCTTGAATGATGATAAGAGGGTCCCTTATGTGAAACCTTGAACCTAGAAGGTAAGGTTATGAAACTTGAAGTCGAAAGACATAATGGTATCCTTCATGTAATGTAATGATGGACTTAAGGTTGATTGGTTGGAACAGCATCATATCAATCCTTAGGAAAGTCATGATGAGCTTCTTGTCGCTATTGGAAGGTATCCCTAGAGGACCTCTTTGGTAGGGTGAATAAAATTGGGTTATGAACATGATATGGAACCCTTTGTATGAACCTTAATGTGATGTATTCTATGAGAACAAAGGCTAGCACCGAGTGAGTATGGAAAGGGAAGTAGTTCTAGTTAAAGGATGAGGCTAGAATACAAAGTAAGCCCTTCATATTCCTTAACCATGTGACTACATGGGATGTGTCCAAGTTCTACCATTGGCAAGTAGAACAACCTCATCGGAGTAGGATAGAACTCCAGATTCCATGTTTTGCTACCATGGTCTATGTCGGTTATTGCCTATTCTCATCATGTGGGATACAAATTAGCATTAGATAAGTTCTATAAAGATTAGGTGGTTGTTTGGGACGCTATCTAGACATCGCACAATAGGCTTTGAAGGTGTTAGTGAGAGTCCCTAGGTCTTCCCCAAGACCATTACTTGAATGTCCTTTATGTGATTAATGACTCGTTAATGAACTAATGAACTAGTGACTTAATGATAGAAAGTATGAAAAGGGATAAGTACCTAATCTAGAATTACTTAAGGATTTCTTAGTTAAAGTGTGAAGAGAGAATATGGGATGATCTCTTCATGTCTTATATATGGAAGTCTTGAGAATGACTCAAGTTTGGGAAGTTGGTTGTTATATTGGACATGATCTAAGCTTAGGAAGTCTTAAGGTTATTTAGGTAACCTTGAAGAGGGTGTATGGGCGTTCTTTTCTAGGCGTACTTAAGTAAGTCTTTTGATAGCCTTAGTAAGGAGATTGTCATATTGCAGTTGGTGTATTGTAAGTGTGTATGTGTCTCATTTCTAAGTAGTCTTAAGGATTGTTTTGGCATGCTTAGAGAGAGTGTATGGTCAGTCTCTCTTTGTTTGACTTAAGTGAGTCTTAGTATCGCTTTTAGTGGGTCGACTACATGCTAGAATGTGTGTTTAGAGAAAGCTAAACACTTCACTATACAGTGAATGGACTTCACTATACAGTGAAGGGACTTCACTATAACATTGATTCGAGTTACTGGAAAGTGACTCCAAAAATTATGATGTTTGGTTTAAATGATTCCTTATGTGTTTCTAAATTGATAAATGTTGTTCTTATGATTATATTATGATATTTAAATGCAAAGATGCATATTTCCAATAAATGTTTGTTTTCTTATTTTATGCATAATGCCATACTTAGTACATGTGGTTGTACTAATTCCATGTTTTTATCTATCTCTATAGTGGTTGGTAGGTGAGGAGCATTTTGGAAAAAAGACTTGGATCGTAGCATCGTTCAAGTGAAGTTGAAGTATGTCCTCATTTGACTCGGGGGAATATATGTCTTTTATGTTTCTTATTGAAGTATTGTAATAGACTTAGCAGTACTATATTTTCTATTTCGTATGGTCTGTGTCCCAAGTACTCTTGTGTCTAAGATTGATGAGATTGAGACTTAGTATTTCCTATTACTTTTATATGAAAGAGTTTTTAAAGACTATGATATGTTTTGTGAAAAGTTTTAATTCCGCACTACTTTTCACTATGTATATGCAATGAATGATATGAAAGGGCTTGTATAAGACCTCCGAGAGGTCGAGTACGCGGGTTGCAATAGAAGATTGTGCCCTAACTTCTATGGTATGGTCCTGAGATGTGACAAAAAACTCCATGAACCCATATATTCCTTGAATTTCTTATTTTGCCTCTACAGTGGATGAATTGATCATGGCTTAATTGTATTGAATTTATGTGTAGATTGTATTGGGATATTGAATTATGTATTCATCAATGTTAAAATTGTTCATAGCTTTCCTTATAATGTTGATATATACATTGAGTATTGATGGATCATTGATATGGATGAATTGTTGGCTTAGTCTTGTGTATATTGTTATTGTAAAGATCTCTTGTTATGTTTATTCGTTGAAAAGGTTAATGAATGGAGATTTTTGCTATTGGAAGGTGTTGAGTTGACCTAATTCCTTTGTTTAGAATATAATTGATATTGAATTGTTATTGATTGGTATGGTCCACTTCTGGTGGCGGTGTTTAATTTTTATATTTATTATGAACATGTCCTAGTCGGCATTATTATGTGAATTATGGTTTGATCATGATATGTTATATGTGAAGGTATAAAGCGAAGGTGCTCATGGGATGTCGATGTGATATTGTATGGGTTCTATAATAATATGATTGAATGTAATTTTTTTCTAGTTGTTGATATATGATGGTGAAGGACTAGGGAGAGCCTTTATAGAATGATGTTATATCTTGTATTGGTGGACTAGTTTTCCCTACTTGGTACTTGTATTGCATTGAATGAGTGTATGAATGAAAGTATAGGATCGGTAGACCTAGACTAGGTGCCCTTCCTTGAATTATTATGAGGTATTCTAGAGTAAGTCTTGAACTGGTAGACCTAGGCATGGTGCCCCTTCTTGATGAATCTAGAACCCTAAGTTAATAAAGATCCTTGAATAAGGAAAAGAAGGTTAAGAATGTGAAACCTTGAACAATGAAAAGAAGGTTAATAAGAAGTCTTGAAGGAATAGACTTTTATGGTGCCTCCTAATAGTGATAGGTTGGCAGGAACGGCATGCGACCATTTTTAAGAGAGTTTGAAGAGCTATACTAATAGACCTTGATCAGTAGAACCTAGTGGATTCTTTATTGGAAAATGGTATTATGGGTAGGTAGGCCTAATGATGGTACCCTATCTAATGCACTTATGTGAATGAAATGACTCTATGAGAACAAAGGCAAGAGTCGATATGCTTGTGGTACTAGCTCTACTTTAAAAGAGACTAGAGTACAAAGAAGCCCTTGATATCCCTTAACCATGTGCCAACATGGGATGTGTCCTAGTTCTACCCTTTGAAAGTAGAACACCTTCCACGGTGTGGGGTCTTTATATCACCGGATTCCATACCTAGCTAGTGTGGTCTATGTAAGTTAGTGCCTATTCTAATCATGTGGGATGTGCACTCTAGTTATTAGATAGGTTCTACAACTTGTGGGTAGTGGAATGGGTCGCTATTTACACATGGCACGAGTAGGCTTTGAAGATGATAGAATGAGTTCTCTAGGTCTTCTAAGACCATTATGTGAAGTACCCTAATTGTTTAGTTGTCTATTAAAAGGTGGAATGAATAATGTTGACTTAGTAAATGTAAGTTAAATAGTTAGGTTCTCACCTAGAGTGACTTTGAGGATTACTTAGGTGGGCTTGGAGAGGGTGTATGCCTGGTCTTTTCATACCTTACTTAGGTGAGTCTTAGAGTAACCTTAGGTAGAGAGTCTAAATAATGAAAAGGAAATATCCTTACTTTGGGTAGTCTTGAGGATCACCTAGGTGCGTGTGAAGGGTTGTATGGGCGACCGCTTCATATCTTAGTTATGTGGGTCTTAGGATAACCCTTTGTAGGGAGTCTAAATGCTTAAATGGGTTCTAAGTGACTATAGTCATATCTTGTTTAAGACGGACTATCTCTTATATGTGATTGTTGACTTGTATTATGTCTATTGAACTATTATCATGAAAGGTTTCTATCAACATAGCATGAAAGCATATATTAAAGTAAATGTTCCTTTTTACATGGTTTTCTTGCATGTTCACCATACTTAGCGCACTCAATGTGCTAATTTCATATGTTTCTCAATGTCTACAAGTGTAGGTGGCACGTGAGGAATCTCTTAGAAGTTAAAGCTTGGGAAGTAGCATTCTCTCAACATTGGTATATCCTCATAGGTTCGAGGACATTGATTATGTTTTAGTTCCTTTTCAAAAAGACTTTGCAATACACTATAGTTTCTTTTTAAATTGATGTAAGGGTTGTGACCCTATGATATTTATTTGTCTAAGATTGATTATGACGAGACTTAGTTATTTCTTATATTGTAAAGAGTTTCATTATTATGTTGAAAAGTTTTAATTCCACACTACTTTATATATATATGTGTATATATATATATATATATATATATATATATATATATTCTCACATCCGAGGAGCACCCCCCCTAGACGTAACCGGCGTCGTCGTCCTCGAAGAGGACTAGGACTACCCTCTTAGCTTACATCATTACATTAATAGGTTAAAAATGCGGAAAATTTAAAGCTTTTTGGTTACTTCTACATTGAGGTTTACTTAGACCTCTCGCTTACACACAATATATATTTATCGAGTATGCATAGACCCTTCGTATAACAAGATTACATAGCATTCTACTTTTATTGCAAATACCTAATATAAGATAGCATCATAAGAAGTCTATCACATTGTCTCATATTAAACTATCTAGACAAGAGTATCACAATTTGGGCATAGCCCTTACATCAACGATTATAGCCACAAATAGGCTTTACAATTATAGTACCAAAATGAAAGAGAATGAACTAAGTGTCTTGAAGACTAAACAACATCCAATAGGTAGATAATGGCATCATCCTCGGAAAGTAAGGACCTACCGAACATGGAAGATAAGAATGCAAGTAGTCATTAAAGATTTCTCTAATATCAACGGCCGGATCCTACATTTGTAGTAAACATCAAACATGGGTTAGTACAAACTTGTACTAAGTATGGGTATATGAACATAAAACAAGTGAAATCATGTTAAAGAGGAATTTGATCAAAACATGCTACAGTACTTTTAAAAGCCTTATGCACAATCAAGAACCCACATAAACCAATAATCACACAATCAATAAGTCAAACTCATGTACGAAAGTAATAGTCGAATCAACATATATAAGACTTCATAACATCATAATATAAGCAAGACAATTGCTCATAACCCACCATATAGCCTACAAGTTAATGACCAAGCAAAACCCCACAACTATACTCAATCAAGTAATCCAAACAAAGGATCACAAGTAATTTCCCCACTTAACATAACATAGCATCAATAGTAGTCATCGTCATATTTAGCAACATAGACCAATAGTGTCTTCATCAATGAAACTAACATCATAAAGGATCATCAACATGTAAAGTCAACATAATCATAATATTTACATTTATAAGATCATTATAAGTAAAAACATCCTATAGGACTTCTCTCAAACCCAACTAGTGCAACGCCTAGGTAGAGTCCAATACCTCTAGCTAGACTAAGTCAAACCTCTCAAGTCACCCTAGTTGAGGTGTAACACTTCGAAAAATCCAAGACGTATCGTAAAGTCTAGCATAGGTGTCATGAAGTCTAGACACTGTTTTGAAGGTTATTGTAATGAATATAGGTCATTTAGGAAGTTTAGAAACCAAAACGCCCAAGAACGTCCATGATGTCCGGAAGTTGGTTCAAAGAGGTATTCACGTGTCTTAGTCTATTTGACTAGCTTTAAGGAGTCAAAAATTCATGAAATTAGGTGTAATGGTTTATAACATGTGTATAATATGTTTCATGGTAAAAACATTCAGGTACGACTCCCCAAGGACAAACCAAGGGCCCTTGATGAGGACCCTTGCAAGTTGGTGTCAACACTGCCTGGGCAGTGTGCATCGACGAGATGCAGGCTACGATCCGTGTGTGGATTGATGGGGCATCGATGCCAACCATCGTCTCAAACTTAGAAAAAATTGGGAAGCCCTAGAAAACACAAGTCTCTGACCAAAATGATGAGTGTGAAGGACGGAGGGGGGCCAAGTTGTCGACTCACAGATGGCCCGTCGATCGGGGTTCCGTCTGTGAGGGTCAAGTTTTCTGCACGTTTTAAATTAATTTCATTTAATTAGTTAAGGGGATAGCGGGTTATTTAGGGGATTCAGGGAGAATAATTAAGTTAGTTAACCTTCCATATAACGTCCGCAACCCCATTAAACTAATGAGAACTCACAAAAAAATTCCTCTACCTTCTCTCTACTTTCTCTCTCTATTGGAAGAAACCATTGAAGAACAAGCTAAGGAAGGGTTTTCGGGGCTGTAAAGGGACGATTTCATCTTCAAATCTTTGTCAAAACGTTAAGGTATGGGATCTATTTACCTTTGAGACCTCTTTTCTCAAAGGGTTCATTCAAAGTGTTTTCAAAACTTGAGTTTTCAAGTGGGTTTCATCCAATTTCGAAATTGAAGTTATGAATTGAGTTGTGCATGATTTCTTTAGGTTATATTGAATAGACTAACATGTATTAGAACTTTTCTATGGTAATTGTTGGTGGTCTTGCCTAAATTGAAGAACATGATCCTAAATCCCTAACACTAAGTTGTGATCTTGACTTACGTTGTATAATGTTCATTCAATTGACTTGGTTATGGGTTGAATTGCTACTAGATGATGTTGTTATGTTAATTATGAATTAATAAGGATGATGTGTAGTCTTTCATGCTAGTTCTTGAGAAGTTACCTAGAGTATGATGAATTGACATAATCTTAAGATTTGATCTATTATCGAATTGTGATGTAGAGATTCTTCTAGCCTTGTGATAATGTTGGTTATTGAATTATGGAGATTTGATGACCTAATTGTGTTGAGCTAAGGGTTTATGGTAAGACCTTGATGATGAACTAGGAAAGAGACTTTGTAAGTCTTGTGATCCCTATGTTTTGCTTCAATTATGATTAATTGTGATTAAGTCATGATGATTTTGTTGGAGTATGCCTTGTTTAGGATTGATAGGGTGGTATGATGTTGAATTAAAATATCTTGCTTATGGTTGTGAGGTTGATTAAGATGTAATGTTATAAGGATGATGGTGATTACCAATGTGCCTTATTATGAAAGAATATGAAATGTGTTAACCTTACTTATGTGAATTGTGATGAAAGGATTATACTCACGCAATTCCTATTGAGCTATTATGATGATGATTATACAAGGGCTAGACCCTATGACCTAAATGAAGCTATGATTCATAAATAATGATATTAAAGACATTTCAATAAGGGACTTAGCTTTGCACCGAGTGAACTTGACAATGGGAGGTGATGGCTTTCCAATAGAGGAAGAGTTACCCTATAGTTCTATATGTGATGTTGACTCCCCTTTGAGGGATACTCATTTCATTGATTCCCATGAGATGAGGCCCCAATTACCAAGTGGTATGTAGAGGGATATACCATTCTCTTAGTTCTTGAACTATGTTGCCCCCATAGGAAGACTAGCTAGTGGATCCACCTAGAAAGCTATGTTTATGGTTGGTTTTACTTTGCCGGTAAACCACATTCATCGGTGTAAGGTTTTACAACACCAGATTCCACATTAGCTCATGTGGTTTATGTCGGTTAAGGCAAGTGTTCCCTAAAGTAAAATGAAGTAATGACGTACAAATTAACTAAAGTGACTTCAGGGGTTTGACTTAGCTTAGGTAGGGGTATGTGACTCTACCTATGCCTTGCGGTAGTTTGTCTTGATAGGAGCTTTAAGAGGTTAATATTATGTATGTATATGATGATAAATGCAAATTATCTTATATGATGATTATGATGCTTATGAATATGTAATTGGTCCTTGTTGCTATAGTTATGAACTTATGTGTACTTGGAAGCTATGTTATGTGAAGTGGGTTACTATTTATGATTCTTTTTGGGTTACTAGATTTAGTAAGGTTATGGGGATTTGCTTGGTCATTGTACTTGTTGACTTTATGAGGATTTATGATTAATTGTCTTGCTTTGCTATTTACATGATGAACTCTTATTCATACTTGTGATGTTATTACTTGGTGATAGAGTTATATGAGATTATGGGTTCAAGTATGTTCATATGCATATAGCTTGCTTTGACTTGTTGAACATCTCTAATGATTGGTATGGCTTGTTTGATTGTCAATAAACCTATAAAGAGGTAAAATGACATGATTTAACTAAATGTCCCCTTTTAGCATTCTTTGTTGTTATATGTGCATATGGTCTCATAATTAGTACATGTGGCGTACTAACCCCAGTTTTTCCCTTTTCCCAAACATTTTAGGTTCTGGTCGTTGATAGTTCGTTCGAGGCGACTTAAAGGAGGCTTGGATATTCTCTATCATCCAAGTGTGTAGGTCCTTATTTTCCCCAGGGCGATACCAATATATAGCTACGGATTTGCTTAGTTCTTAAGACACTTATGTTTACTCTATCTTTCATTTGAGTACAATTTGTATAAGCCTATATGTGGCTTCCTTATATTGTTGTAGGGCTATGCACAAATTACTATTGTCATTCTAGATGGTTATTAGATTAGATGAATTTTATGACTATATTCTATCTTATATATGTATGTGAAATAAAAGTAGAAGACTAAGTAATCTTCTTATACGAACGGTCTATGTATACTCGATATTAATATTATTATGTGTATGTAAAGGTCTATGAAACCTCCAAATAGATATATTTAAAAGTTTTTAATTTTTCCGCATATTAAACCTATGAATGTTATGATGAGTTATAAGAGGCTAGTCTTAGTCCTCAAAGAGGACGCCGACGCCGGTTTAGGTCTTGGAGGTGCTGCCCAGATGTGACAAGAGGTCATATCATTACTTTATTTTACTTTCGGGAACACTTGCCTTAACCTACATAGACCACAAGATCTAAGTGTGGAATTCGGTGTTGTAAAACCTTACACCGATGGAAGGCGGACTAACGGCCAAAGTAGTACCAAAGATGAGCATATCATCTAGGCGCATTCACTATCTAGTATTCAATCATAGGGTCTATCCCTTATATAATCATCATCATTATAACTCAATACGAATTACAAGAGTATTGTCCTTTCATTACAATTCATACATATGAGGTTAGAACCTATTCATAGTCTCATCATAATAAGGTACATTGGTTAGTTTTCACCATCCTTATAACATTTACATCTTAGCAAACAACTCACAAACCATTGTCAAGACATTTCAATTCAACATCATACCAACCCTATCAATCTTAATATAAGGTAGACTTCAATACACCATCATCACTTAACAACAAGTAACATAATTGAAGTAAAGATCTAAGATCACAAGACTTACCAAATCTCCTTCACAAGTCATAATCAAGGTCTTACCATCAACCGTCAAACTCAACCCACCCATGGGTATAATATCATCACACAATAGTAATTAACACAATAACAAGATCAATTGCTTAATCACTATCCCAATTAACTTCAATTCATAACCTAGGGTTAGGGGAATTAGAGTTCATCATTAATTTAATCAAATCCCAACAATACATTACCCTAATCAATCCATAGATGAATTAGAATAGATAAAACAAGTCTAATAATCAATTCATAATTCAATTCCCCTCTATTTATAACAAAGATCCAAGATTTAGGTCATTGGGTAAAAGGAACATGATCTCTATGAAATCACATTAATAAGCATCTATTAACCAACAATCTACACTTAATTAGTCATAGGCAATCACAATTAATCATCAATTTGATGTTTTGAAGAAAACCCATTAGAATAGAAAAAACCTTGGAATTGGGTGTTTTAGAACTCAACTTTGAGAGGACCTCTTGGGGAAAGTAAACCCAAGAGTAAAGAAACCATACCATAATGAAGAATAATCCACGAGATTCAAGTGAAATCCTAGAGAAATTGGTATTCTTCTTCAAGCTTTATTCTTCCTTCAGTGGAGGATGAATAGAGAGAGAAACTAGAGAGAGGTGAGAGCTTTTGGGTTTTGATTTAGGGATTTGATTTTAGTGAGTAAATGTGACGTAAAAATGATTGTAAATCAATATATAGACCCCCCATGAAATACACAAAAGATCCCTCACCTAAGTTGACCCTTTAATGAAGTCAAACTTCAAATCCAAATTTTAGATTTTCGTCAGGGAACAAGTCCGCGACGCGGAGCTGTTCCTGCATGAATTTCTAAATTATTTTTTGAGACAGTAGAGTCCGCGACCTACCCGCGACGCCAACTTGCGATTGTACCAAAAGACACCCAAGTCCGCGACGCAGACTTGTTTCACCTATGTGTAATTTGGCTGCTGCCTTGGCAGCTAGTCAAGCCAAATTTGGTGTCCTTTCGTGGACCCCTAAGGCGACCCTTGGGGGGTCGGACCTGGACATTTTTACTCTATATACTTGGTTTTACCTATCTAAATTCATTTTACAAGTTTTAGACTTCCTACACAACTCCTAAACCTTTCCGAAACTTAAGGACGTTTCACTAGTTCAATTCGACTAGCTTCCGGACGTCTTAGACGTTTCTTGTCGTTTTGGTTCTTAAACTTCCTAAATGACTTTTATACATTATATATGATCTTAAAACAATGTCTAAACCTCTTTACACCTATGTTAGGCTCTAGGACATGACTTAGACTTTCAGAGTGTTACATTATCCCCCCCATAGGAACATTCGTCCCTGAATGACACTAAAATCTTTTGGAAGGAAAAGAATGACTCAAGACTAGAAGCCCAACCAACAAACATACATAATAACTTTAATTATAATATCAATCATTGCATTTACGCATAAAAACAAGACCCCAATTACTACACATAAAGCTCAACATCATAATTAGAGGAATTTCCTTCTCACAACAACATAAACTCCACCTACCATATAAGAGTCAATTATGCCAAAAATAAACTTACCAACATGCTTAAAACCATTTCATAAAGATTCACCATATCAAAAATGCACAACATAACTCACAACAAGAAGAATTGCAAATTTTCAAGCCTAAAGGCATATTTCACTGTAACATAAGCATTTTTTTGCAAAACTTCACCAAAAATTAAAGCAACTTCAAATTTAGTCATTATTTTCATTATTAGCGAGAACAACTAACCTTAATTATCAAAGAGATGAGAATAACGGGAACTCATGTCTGCCTCAGCCTCCCATGTTGCTTCCTTAACTAGGTGGTTTCTCCATAACACTTTTACGGAGGCCACCTCTTTGTTCCTCAACCTCTTCACTAGACAATCAAGGATTTCAACCGGAACCTCCTCATAGGAGAGTAATATCCTTCACACCGAGACCCTCAATAGGAAGAATCGACTCGGGATCACCGATACACTTCTTAACCATAGAATCATGGAAAATCGGATGAACCGAAGATAGTTCACTAGGGAGTTTCAACTCATATGCAACCTTGCCAACCCTTTGCAAAATTTCATAGGGACCCACATAATGAGGACTTAACTTGTCTTTCTTGCCAAATCTAACTACCCCTTTAATAGGAAAAATTTTCAAATACACCTTATCACCTTCTTCGAATTCAAGGTCTCTTCTCCTATGATCGGCATAAGACTTTTACCCACTATAGGATGGTTGCAAATGTTTCCTTATGATATGAACTTTATCTAAGGTCTTATAGATCAAGTCGGGACCAAGAAGCGAAGACTCGCCAACCTCAAACAATCCAATAGGAGATCTACATATCCTACCATACAAGGCTTCATAAGGATCCATAGCAATGGATGAATGAAAACAAAGGAAAGTGCTCATCCCAATTTCTTTTAAAGTCAATGTACAAGCTCTAAGTATATCTTCAAGTGTTTGAATAGTCCGCTCCGCTTGACCATCCGTTTGAGGATGAAAAGCGGTGCTTAACTTCACTTGAGTACCCAAACCTCTTTCAAATGACCTCCAAAACCTAGATGTGAATTGAGCACCTCTATATGATATGATGGACAAAGTAACCCCATGAAGACTCACTATCTTGTCAATATAGATCCTTGCTTAATCCTCCGCCAAGTAAGTAGACTTGACTGGAATAAAGTTAGCGGATTTTGTCAATCTATCCACTACCACCCTTATAAAGTCATATTGCTTTCGAGTTCGATGCAAACCTACTACGAAATCCATATTAACATCTTCCCACTTCCAAGTAGGAATTTGGATTTCTTGTAGTAGACCACTCGACATTTGCAACAAACTCCGAAATATATCTTTTTACGCCATCCCACCAAAACACTTTTCTAAGGTCATGGTACATCTTTGAGGAACCCGGATGAATAGAGTAACGGTCTCCATGAGCTTCCTCAAGGATTCTACTCCTCAAATCATCCACATTAGGCACACACAATCTACATTGATATCTAAGAACACCATCCCCTCCTTGGGAGAATGACTCATTCATCTTAACAAGAACCGATTCTTTCAACTCCATCAACAATGAATCAAGGTGTTTCTTAGACTTCACCTCAACCTCCAAAGACGACTCGGAGTTATGATGTACCACCATACAACCATTTGGAGAATCTTCGATTTGAACCCCTAAATGAGCCAATCTATGAACATCCTTAACTAGGTTTTTCTTGGATTCTTCCACATGGAACACACTTCCAATGGAAAATCGACTTAGAGATTCCGCTACCACATTAGCCTTGTCTGGGTGATAGAGAACACTTATGTCATAGTCTTTCAATAACTCTAACCATCTATGTTGCCGGAGATTCAACTCTTTTTGACTGAATACATATTGGAGACTTTTATGATCTGTATACACATCAACATGAACCCCATAGAGATAATGCCTCCATATTTTCAAGGGAAATACCACGGCCGCTAACTCAAGGTCATGAGTCCGGTAATTCTTCTCATGAACTTTGAGTTGCCTAGAAGCATAGGCTATAGCCTTGCCATGTTGCATAAGCACACACCCTAATCCAACTCGGGATGCAGCATAATTGACCACGAAACCCTTAGTACCCTACGGTAGAGTTAATATCAGAGCAGAAGTAAGCCTATCCTTCAACATTTGGAAGCTCTTTTCACATACCTCCGACCATCCAAATTTCACATTATTTTGGGTCAATGTTGTCAATGGGGAAGCAATGGATGCAAACCCGTCGACAAACCTTCTATAATAACCGGCTAGGCCTAAGAAACTCCTAATATCCATAGAACCCAAAGGTCTAGGCCAAGTTTTCACCGCTTCGGTCTTTCTTGGATCAACCTACACATCTTCACTAGAGATGATATGACCAAGAACCGCTATTGACCTCAACAAAAACATACATTTGCTATACTTGGCAAACAATTGGTGCTCCTTAAGCACTTGCAACACCACCCTCAAATGATCCATGTGTTCACCCGCATTTTTTGAATATACCAAGATGTCGTCAATGAAGATAATGATAAATGAATCTAGGTAACTTGGAAACACCCAGTTTATTAGGTCCATAAATGCCACCGGAGCATTAGTGATACTAAAGGACATTACTAAGAACTCATAGTGGCCATATCTTGTTCGAAATGCCATCTTGGCAATATCTTCAACTCTCACCCTAAGTTGGTGATATCCCGATCTCAAGTCAATCTTTGAAAAGTAACTCGCACCTTGGAGTTGATCAAATAAATCATCAATCCGAGGGAGAGGATACTTGTTTTTTATTGTGTCTTTGTTGAGTTAACGTTAATCGATACACATTCTAAGGGACCAGCCTTCTTCTTCACAAACAATACCGGAGCACCCCACGGAGAAATACTAGGCCGAATAAAGCCCTTGTCTATTAAGTCTTTGAGTAGAGCCTTCAACTCTTTTAATTCGCCCGGAGCCATACGATAAGGATGAATTGAAATGGGATCTGTATCCTGTAGCAAGTCGATATCAAAATCAATTTCATGTTCGGGAGGAATACGGGAAAGGTCATTAGGAAAGACCTCCAGAAATTCCCTCACTACGGGGACCGACTCAATGGGAGGAACTTAGGAGTCTAAATCTTGGACTCTTACTATATGGTATAAACACCCTTTAGAGATCATCCTACAAGCTTTCAAACAAGAAATGATATGACCTCTAGGAATAGAATTTGCCCCCTTCCATTCTGAAAAAGGGTTAATTTGGAAAGTTAAACTTCACAAACCTTGTTCTACAATCTATGGACGCGAAACAAGCATGCAACCAATCCATACCCAAAATAACATTAAAATCAGTCATATTGAGTTCTACTAACTCCGCATGAGTAACTCTATTGGGAAACATTATAGAAAAATATCTATTACTCTTTTAGACAACCGACTCACCAACCGGGGTAGTCACCATAAACGGTTCATTCAAGATATCGGTAAAAATATTGAACTTTTTAGCTATTAGAAGAGTAAAAAATGAAAAATTAGCATCGGGATCAAGTAAAACATATACATCAATAGAAAAGACTTTCTACATACCATTCATCATTTCTGGAGAAGTCTCTTGCTCACCTCTAGAGCGGAGAGCATAGAAGCGATTCTTCTTCGGAGCATCATTAGAACCACTTGCTTGAGCTTGAACACTACCCCTGTCTTGCCCCTTCAAATTTGGGCAATCTCAAACTTTGTGCCCACTTTTACCACAACTAAAGCAGTTGTCCGTCCCAATGAGGCAATCACCATAATGCTTCTTGCCACACTTTCCACAAGTTAGCTTCTTACTTGGTGAACTAGTACCCCTTCCCTTTTTAGGGTTAGACACCTTATCATCACGAGCATTAGGGAACTTGGAAGGAAATTTATTGGAGAACCTTTTTTTGAACCTACGATTGTCTTGGATATCAAGCTTACCCTTTTAAGAACCACCATCAATAGGTTTTGCCCTATTTACATCTTTACTCTTCCTCTTCACTCTAATCTCTACCACTGGTTGAGCATGAACCATGAGACGAGAAATGTTCATATTATCATTTAGTATAGCCAAACGACATTATTCTTTCAAGTCATCCGAGACCCCTATCACAAACCGACTCATTTCATCTCTAGGATTGGAAACCAAAGAAGGAGCATATCTTGACAATTTAGTAAATTGCAAAGAGTAGTACAGTACACTCATACCTCCTTGACGAAGGTTGATGAGTAATTCCACTTTGGCTTCCCTCTTCTCTCTAGGAAAGAAACGATCAAGAAAAGCCTTCTTTAAAATCTCCCATGTCACCGGACCACTCCTTAGAGGCCTATTGTCTCTCCATTGGACGTACAAAGTTTGGTCCACATCTTTGAGTTGGTAAGTGGATAACTCGACTTTCTCACTATTAGTTAACCCCATAGCATAGAGAATCTTGTAGACTTCATCGATGAAATCTTATGGGTCTTCCTCAAATTTTGACCCGTAGAAAGTAGGGGAATTCATCCTAGTGAAATTCCTCAAATTGGAGGCGATGGTGATAACTTGTAAGTTTTCTCGGGGTACCACCTCCCGATTAGCTTGGGCCGTCATAGATTATGATTGAGTAGTGACGGCTTATGCTTGGGTTGTAATAGCTTGGGCAATTTGGGAAAAAGCTATCATTATATCCCCATCCTCTATAGGAGGAGGAGCAACCGTAACTTGATCTTCCATAGCAACTTCTTCAAGTGGAGGAACATGGTTGTCTTGTGCTCCCGCATCAGCGACGTCTTCCTTGGCCCTTATTGCGGCTGCTTTTCGGGTATTCATAACTATAACCACCATACAAGGTTTAGGTGAAAGCACATATAAAGTAGAATCTAGAGGCACAACATAGGAATACAAGAAGATGAGAGTTTCGTAAGCATCACATAGTTCCTCATTCATAAGTGTGGCGCATTTTATCATTATGAATAAGAATCTACATAGACATGGTTTAATGAGACATCGTTACTAAAGATATTCAACCTCATGCTCTGATACAAAGTTTGTCACATCCGGGGAGCATCTCCTAGACGTAACCGGCATCGTTGTCCTCGAATAAGACTAAGACTAGACTCTTAGCTTACAACATTACATTTATAGGTTAAAATGCTGAAAATTTAAAACTTTTTAATTACTTCTAAATTGAGGTTTACTTAGACCTCTCACTTACACACAATATACATTTATCGACTATACATAGACCCTTCGTATAAGAAGATTACATAGCCTTATACTTTTATTGCACATAAATAATATAAGATAGTCTCATAAGAAGTCTATAACATTGTCTCATATTAAACCATCTAGAGAAGAGTATCACAATTTGGGCATAACCCTTACATCAACGGTTATAGCCACATATAGGCTTTACAATTATAGTATCAAAATGACAGATAATGAACAAAATGTCTTTAAGAATAAACAACATCCAATGGGTAGATAATGGCATTGTCCTCGGAAAGTGAGGACCTACAGAACTTGGAAGATAAGAATCCAAGTAGTCTTCAAGGCCTTCTCTAATATCAACAGTCGGATCCTACATTTGTAGTAAATATCAAACATGGGTTAGTACACACTTGTACTAAGTATGGGTATATGCACATAAAACAAGTGAAAGCATGCTAAAGAGGACATTTGATCAAACCCATGCTAAAGTACTTTGAAAAGCCTTATGCACAATAAAGAACCCACTTAAGCCAATAATCACACAATCCATAAGTCAAACCCATGTACGACACAAGACCAACATTAACAAGTAATAGTCGAATCAACACATATAAGAGTTCACAACATCATAATATAAGCAAGACCCTTCCTCATAAACCGCCATTTAGCCTACAAGTGCAATGACCAAGCAAAGCCCCATAACTTTACACAATAAGGTAAACCAAATAAAGGATCTCCAGTAATTGCCCAATTCAACATAACATAGCATCAATAGTAGTCATCATCATATTTAGCAACATAGACCAATAGCAAAGAGACTTAGGGTCTAAATATTTATTATGACTTATGTTTTATATATATGATTGGATGTTTCTAGCATATGATGTGCTATGAAAAGTTTTAAATTTTCCGCTAAATTTACTATGTCAATGCAATGAATGATATGAGAGGCTTGTCTTAGACCTCCGAGAGGTCGACGACAGCGGTTACAATCCAAGATTGTACCCTATCTTCTAGGGTATGCTTTTGGTTTGTGACATCTACCGTCCTATAACCTCTCGCCTATAGATGTGTTGTGACTCATCTTGATAAACGTGGCTTTATTAGACTTTTTCATTCCTAAGACCACTTTCATAGCCTATGCTCTGATACCAAGTTTTTCACATCCCGAAAGTACACCTTAGAAGATATGGCACTCTCGGAGTGCAACATGGCATACTTGCCTTCTCGGAGGTCTTGTACAAGCCCTTAGACATCATTCATTGCATATATGTATGAAAAGTAGTGCGTAATTAAAACATTTCACACGAAATGTATTAAAACGTCTTTCATATTAAAATCATTTGAAAAATACTAAGTCTCAACATATGCCAATCTTAGACATAACAATATTTGGTACACGGCCCATACATTACGAAATACAATAATCTAATATCTATTACAATACTTTGAGATAAAGAAGTCTAAGGATGAGTATGCCCTCGAGTCAAGTGAGGACATATTTCCACTTTTCTTGAACGATTACTAGATTCCAAACTTGCTTCAACGACACCTCTCACCTGCTAACGACACGTTTAGAGAAAGACAAAAGTATGGAATTAGTTCAAACACATGTATTAAGTATGGCTTGATGCATAAAATCATGAGAAAGGGACATTTATGAGAAACATGCTCCTTTTGATTAAAACTTCATCGTATAAGCATAAGACCACATTAAAGCACCAAACATTACTATTAGAACACCTTAACAATTATATTCAATAAATAAGAACATTACAGTAAGCATACAGTAAGCTTACAGTGACTTCACTGTAAGTTCATTGTAACTTCCAATAAATTTAAACTTCACATTATAGCATTAAAGTATATCCAAAACACATAAATATAAGATCCTCCTACCGAAGGTGATTCTAAGGCTCACTTGAGTGAGTTATGAAATGATCGCCCATACAATCCCTTCACACACACCTAAGAGATCCTTTAGAGTACCTAGGATAAGATCGTTCTCACTTCATACCACAACATATATACATAATATGAAATTCTCCCTCCAAAGGTTATCAGAAGACTTACTTAAATAACTCAAAAAGAGAACGCCCATACACCCTCTCCAAGATTACCTAAATAATCCTTTAGACTTCCTAAGATTGTATCATGTCTACTTTATCAACCAACTTTCCTATCTAGAGTCATTCTTAATACTTCCCTAGGTAAAAGACGAAGAGACCATCCTTTATACCCCCTTCACACCTTAACTAGGCAACCCTTAAATTACTCTAGATAAGTACTTATTCATTTACATGCTTTCAAACATAAGTCATTATCTTCATTAGTTCATTTAAGAGACATTCATCACATAAGGAAATTCAAGTAATGGTCTTGGAGAAGACCTAAGGACTCACTCACTAAGATCTTCAAATCCCAATCGTGCAATGTGTAGATATCATCCCATACCACCACCTAAACTTCATAGAACTTCTCTAACACTAATAGGTATCACGTATGCTGATAATAGGCAATAACCGACATAGACCATACTAGCTATGCATGGAATCCGGATTCATGAACCTACTCCGATAAAGGTTTGTTCTACGGGCCAATGATAGAACTAGGACACATCCCATGTGCCTACATGGTTAAGCAATATGAAGGGTTTCTTTGTTCTCAAATGTAATATTATATAGAGCAACTTCCCAAACCATACTCACTCGGTGCTAGGATTTGTTCTCATAGATTATTTCATTAAAGGAGTACATGAAGAGGTTCCATATCTAGTTTACAACCCAATCACATTACACCTTACCAACGAGGGTCCACTTAGGCTACCTTCTATGGTTAAGAGGATAACTCAATGACTTTCCTAAGGATTATTTCATGTCGTACCATCCAACCAACCTTAAGTCCATCATTCACACAAGAAGGATACCATTACAACTTTCAAATTCAAGGATATCATAACCTTACATCTAGGATGAACGTTCCACATAAAGCACCTACTTAGCTATGTTCAAGGTCACATGTCAATCACACATACAAGACTAAGGAGCTTTAGCATACTAGTCTAGAAATCATATTCACATTATACATGTATCGAGTAAGGACACAAGTGTAGCAAAACAAGACACACACATACATCATCATACCATACACATATCATACTATTCTAGAGCACCTAGAGGCTACTAAATTAACTATAGGTCACCTATACACTTCTATAATAAAATGAATATAACAATCATAAGACTTATATAACCAAGTAGGAAGAATCATACAACAATCCTAAGACTACACACATGAGGACATAGTCATAGTCTAACATGATCACCTAATGTCAATAGAAGAACACATACTTTCACCTTACTCACAATTAGATATATATGATCATAATTAACATAAATTAACTACCCAAACAATAATAATACATCAAGTAATGCCGACAAGGCAATGATTATCATAATTCATAAAGTAGCACCGACGAGGCCTAATCATCACAAGTAAAGCACATAGCACCGTCACCATAAGTGCACCATACCAATTACAACATATTTCAAGACCTTAATTACATAATATAAACATAATTAGGGCATTTTACCACCAATCCACTCTCACCACTTCAATCCATAGCTAAATCATCCAACACAATATCCAAAGGCCCTTACCCATGGCCATGATCACCAATTCAATTCAATACTTATAATAGACAATAAATAAAAGATCATGTAACATGGATTGATGAATTTAGGGCACCATACTAACAGTTATAACATGATTCTATCATAATTCAATAGCCCTAATAAAACTACATAAGAATTGAATAGCATTAAGACATAATAGAGTTACCCACGAAGTAGTCAAAAACAAGGGTTCATGAATTACATGGGTTCATAGAGTAATTAGGTTAATCATAAAATTAAGGACAATTCAATCAACATATAATGAGTCAAAATGTTTTATGCAAGAACCAATGGATAGATATCAAAATTGGAAAATTTCATCTTTGGAAGACTTTTGAAATCACATTGATGTTTGACTCCTTGAAAAAAAGAGTTCCAAGGATGAAGTACAATACCAAAATTGATGCTACACCACAATTTTTATGAATAATTTATGAAGAATCACCAACCAATCTTCAACCCAAGCTCTATCTTGAGTTTTGACTTCAATGAAGTTCTAGAGAGTTTCATAGAGATTTTGGATTTTCATTTTGGACTAATGAATTCATCTAGGTGTTTAGGACTTATAAAATCACTTAAAATACCCAAAATACCCTTATGTAACCGCCCAAACATTTATTTGGACATGGGGTGACTTTACCGATTCACCCCTACACTTTACCGTGAAGCAGGTGAAATTGCAGTCGATCATCGACAGTTGCCCATTAACGGGGCGTAGGTCCCTTGACGGGCCTTCTGGTCAACCATCGAATTGGACAGAGACTGCAAAATGGGATATTATCTCCCTAGGATAAGTATCCATCGACACCCACCACCTACGGGGTGTTGACAAGCCTATTGGGCGTCGATTGCCCTCCGTAGGTGGGACTCCCTTAGGAAGCTTTGGCAATCAAGATTGGTCCTTCCTCAAGGACCCTTGGTTGGTCCTTGGGGACTTTTGCCCGGACATTTCCAACCGAAATATTTTCTTATACGAGTTTAGGACCTATCACATCAATTTCATCGAAAATGAACACGTAAAACTCAACGAAACATACTAAGACACAAAAGGTCGTTTCAAGGCAAACCTTTTGAACGTCATGGACGTTTGACCACCAAACTTCATTAAACTTTAACCACTGCCTCCTAACTTCATAATAACCAATTGTAGGGCTTCAAAACATAAAGACACAAGTGTTAGGCTCTAGTTTCACCTATGTCATTTTAGAGGTGTTACAAAGTGGGGTAAAAGTGACTTAAAAACCGTTTATAACAACTACCCAAAACACCCCTACACAAGTTTGACCTTTTAATTAACTCTAACTTGACTCTTATTCTCAGATTTTTTATCGTGGAACAAATCTGCGTCGCAAAGGTTTTTCCCAAAGTTTTTGGAAATTAATTTTGGGACAAAAGGGTCCATGATGTCGCAGAGACACTTTTTGTCCCTTGATGGAGCAGGTCCGCGACGCCAAGCAACTCCCACTAGGGCTTCCCACAAGCTGCCTTGGCAGCTTCTCCCAATGTTTGTGTCCTTCTCAAGGACACTTATGTAGGTCCTTGAGGAGTTGTACCCAAACATTTTGACCCTAAACACTATTATTAAGATGCTAGGGTCACCTCCACTGTTTTTAGACTCCAAATAATATAGAAAAACATAAACAACATACTAGAACACAACAACACATAATAGACTAGTTTTCGGACGTCTTGGTTGTCCCTAGATATTTCCATTTTAATTCTACCAAACCAGGTTAATTACAGTAGTTTATGTATAGAAACATTATTATAACCATTTTTAATTCATTATTCATAATGTGAGGCTCTAGCTTAGGTCATTGTATTTTTGGGGTGTTTCAGTATTGTGCACCTATATGGGGACGAGTTTAAACAACTCAAAGTCCTCATAAGCCATGTAGACAATGTGGGTAGTAAAAGTTCATACTTTATATTATTCCTTATTGATTTTTAATCATAGCTTAGTGGATCCACTTATGTGAGGATGTCTTATACTCCAGCAAGGTATAGAAAATTCTAGCAGCGTGGCGATATGTTGTATCATCACATAGCTCATAGTGATTGTTGTCGGTTAGAAAATCTCCCAAATTGAGTTATATTGTATCTTTACATACAAACTAAAAAATTGTATTTTTAAATACATTGAGTTGTTATCTATTGTTTTAAATTCTTTATATATACTACATCTTTATTGTTGTTTTCATAATGTATTGAGTTGAGTATCCATGACTTGAGGTTTAGTTGAGTAGATTTGAGGTGAGTATGTTTCCTTCTTTAAAATTTCAAGCTTTTATTTATGTTCATTGTTCCCCTTACATGCTCGTACATTCAATTTACTAATGTCATTTTGCCTACACCATTTCATGATATAAGTATAAGAAATCAAGGTCATTAACAAGATCTTCATTGATACCATAGCAACTCGAGTTAGCTTTGGTGAGCCTCCTTTATTTCGGAGGATTTCATTTACTTTTTAATGTTTTAATGATGTTGTCGTTCTTGTCCCTACTTCCATATTTGTCTTTAGAGGCTTCATGAATAGATATTAGCAGCCGATGAGTCTTTTCGTTTCTTTGTTTAATGTTTTAGAAACTAGAGTTCCCTATTTCTGGTTAGTTGAATATTTTATTATATTCTGTGTTATTCATTTGAGACATTTGAGTTACAGATTTATATTTGATTTCATCATATGTGGAGTAAGTTTTTCATCGACAGTTGAGCAGGCCAAGGGTTTGCTTGGGGCCAATAATGGCTCTTAAGTGTCGGTCACGTCCATGGAATAGGCTCCAGGCATTTAACGACCCAAGGTACCTCCTAGAAATAACATGGGGTATAGGAAATCGAGATTCTCAATTCAAGCCGCTTAACATTCATAACATAAAAAATAGAACCAAGAGATAAAGAAATACATTTCAAGTTCCAAAAGTTTTTTTCTAGAGCTAAAGAGGAGGCCCAAATACTGTCTTATTAGTCATTTAACACGGTATTAATAAATTGGGCCTAGCTCAACAGCAACATAACAAGAATATACTAAATCCATACCAAGAATAACATCAAAATCTAGCATGTCAAGCTCTACCAAATCAAACAAAGTAACTCTGTAAGAAAATGAAACAAGACACTTTCTATAGACTCTATTAGACACAATAGAATCACCAACATGAGTAGAGAGAACAAAATGATCTAACAACACATCTCGAAGAACATCAAACCTCATAACCACATATGGCGTCACAAAAGACAAGATAGCATCAGGATAAAGTAAAGCATAAAGATCAAGTTGGAAGACTTTCAACATACCTGTAAACACATCAGGAGAACCCTCTTGTTCACCATGAGTCTGGAGTGCATGGAATCGGTTTTTCTTGAGATCATTGAAACCCAAACAACTAAGAGAAGATTGCTTGCCCTCTCTCTCTTTAGTCATAAGCATTGAGCAATCCCTCATCTTATGACCACTTTTACAACAATCGAAGCAACAATTCATGCCGTCTAGGCACTTCCCCTCATGCTTACTTTGGCACATTGTACAAGTAGATATAGTCAATGAAGATCCACTACTATTTCCTTCTTGAGGAATAGGGTTAGACACCCTCTCTTTTTTAACGTAAAAGCAGAATTGGAGGAACCTTGAATGTAAAACCTTTGTCAAAATCTAGGATGACCATGTCCATCTGTCACGCCCCAAGCTACCCCAGATACGTGGACGTCGGACCTAGGATCACGAGTGACCCCAAGGTAACCTTTCTGGCATAACATAAGCATACTGTCATAACTGAAATAAGATAATTCCAAGTGGGAGCTTAAATCATGAGATAAACTAAAAATGATGGGGAATACCCATCCTAAGAATGAATATAAAGCCTGAGAAATTAACGAAAAATGAATATCAAAATATAAAGTTAAAGTTGATTCTATCTATGTTTGTAATGAAAGCCTCTAGCTAACTAGAGATGTTGAGACATGTCTGTCACATCCGGGGAGCACCTCCAAGACGTAACCGGCGACGTCGTCCTTGGAAAGGACTAAGACTAGCCTCTAAGCATTCGTCATTACATATCATAGGATAAAAAGTGCGAAAAATGAAAACTTTTCATCTACATCTACTTTATGAGGTTTACTTAGACCTCTCGCTTAAACATAATATATACATAGGGAGTTTACATAGACTCCTCGCAATAAGAATCTTACATAGGCTTCTACTTTTATGTCACATATACAATATACAAGATAGTGTCTAATGGAGATGTCTCATATAAAACAATCTTAGTCGGAATAGAACAATACAGTCATAACCCTTACAAAAATGTATAATTTCTAGTTAGGGTATACAACAATGTCTGAACAATAAGAGTGAAAAGAATTTCATTAGACTATAGCAAGTCACATAGGTAGAATTAGAAAAGGCATTACCTCGGATCTTGAGGATATACCCACACTTAGAGAAATGATACAAGCCTTCCTTTCAAATTGGTAACAAACCCTTCAACGACCGGAACCTAAAATGTTTGGGAAAAAGGGAGAAATAGGGGTTAGCACATCACTTGTACTATGTATGGAAACATATGCACACCCAACATAGAAATCATGCTAAAAAGGGAAATTTGATAATACCATGCCAAGTTACTTTGAAAAGACTTATGCACAACTAAATTCACATATAAGACAACAATCAAATATTACTTAAGAATAACACATATTCAACATAAAACCAACATACCCAAGTTAGCCAATTCAACATGTGTATAGCATAATAGAATTCATATCCAATGCAACTCTAACATCATATTATAACATCATATTATAACCACAAAGCATGTTCATGAGTTTATAACATTATAACATAAGAAAAAACCTTACACATAACCCTTTACCAAGCCTACTAGTGCAATGGTTAAGTAAAGCCCCATAATTTCATTCAACAAAGCAAACTAACCAAGGGATCATGAATAAAGTTCAACTTCACATAACATAACTCCATGAGTATTCATCATCACATTTAGCAATATAGACCATTAACATGAAGAATCAATATGAGAATAACATTCATTTCATAAGATCATAAAAACATAAGAATCACTTCCTAGGATTTTCCTCAAGGCCAACTAGTGCAATGTGTATGTATAGTCTCATACCCCTACCTAGACTAAGTTAAACCCCTTAAGTTCTCCTAGTTAGAGTTCACTCTATTACTTCATTTTACTTTCGGGAATATCCTTAACCGACATAGACCACATGAGCTAATATGAAATCTGGTGTCATGGCACCCTACAATGAAAGAATGTGGACTACTTGCCAAGGTAGTACCAAAACATGAACATAACATCTATGTCGATCCACTAGCTAGTATTCTGTGAAACATTGTTCAAGAACTAGGAAATGTGTTTGGGACCCTCTTTATGCTACATTCATTATAGTCTCCAATCTCATGAGTAAAACAGTGAACCTCCCATCCCTACATGGGAAGGGATCCTCCTCACTACTAGTTCACTCGGTCGTAAGCTAGAGTCCCTTTTTGAAATGTCTTTCATTAAAAATCATAACTTAGATTAGTTCATAAGTGAATAGATCCTTGTATAGTCATAGTCATTACCTCAATAGGAATTTCATGAGAACACCTTTCAATACAATCCTCACATCTGAGATTAACACATTAACATCATCATATCATAGTAAGGCACATAGGTACTTCATAACCAACATTATATCATTAAATCTTAACCATATTCTCACAATCACATAATCAAGACATTTCAATTACATCATCATACCACACCTAATTAATCCAATTACAAGACATACTTCAATTGAAACTTCATCACCAAGTACAAACCATCATAATTGCAGTAAAGGTTTAGGACAACAAAGACTTACCCAATCTCCTTAAAAAGCCATCATCATGGTGTTATCATCAACCAAACATTTTCCATCCAACAATATGTGTAATAACATCATTCAAGAGTAATTAAAACAATAGCTACGTCATCTAAATCAATATAATTCCATTCAATACTAGTTCATAACCTATGGTTATGGAATTGGGCATTCATTACCTTTCCCACAATACTAGGTTAAACATCAAGAACTACCATAATTGAACAATAATATATCATAATATAATCATAATAACCAATATAAATCATAGACAATACAATTTAGAAGATCAAATTCGTATTAGAAAGAAACCCATATAAAATCATCTTTTTGAAAAACAAGTTTGGAAGAACCCTTTGGGGGAAGGAATCCAAAAGGTGAAGAGTTCCCCCTTGATATTTGTTGAAGATTGATGGAGGAGGTTTACCTTATTTCTGCCATAATGACCTTTTCCTAGCACTTCAGTGGATTTCTTCTTTGTGAGAGAGAAAGTGGAGAAAAGGAAGAGCAATTTGTGTTTGGGAATTGAGATGTGTTAAGTTGGGTTTAGGCTTAGGGTAGTTTATATAGTGACTTAAATAAATTAATTAACCACCCCCTAATCCCTAATTAATATCCCAACTAAATTAACTAATTAAATGAACTCACCAAAAACTTAACAGAAAACACAGGGCTGACCTACGGGATGTAGGTCAGTCGATGGGACCTTGGACCAACACCGTTATTTGGATAAGAGAGTTTCCAAATTAGACTTTTTTGAAAAAAATTTAAGTGAAATATATGGAGGCATCGACGCCCCATTGATCATTCCACGCCTCTTCGCCTACAACCGTCGATAGTTATAGTCTGCACTGCCTTATTTGGCAGGTTTGGGTCAAAATGAAAGGGTCCTCCTCAAGGACCCTTGGGGTTGTCCTTGGGGAGTCGTACCCAGACGTTTAGACCTTGAACCTACCCTAATATGTGTTAGAAACCTTTCCACTGAATTTCGTCCAATTCGAACTCTTAAAACCCCGTAAAATAGGGTAAGGCATACTAGCACCTGTTTGACTAGTCTCCTGACGTCATAGACGTTCCTTGACGTTTTGACTCTAAAACTTTATAAATGACTTTTATACATTATTATTGACCTTGAAATATTGTAATAAACTTTAGAAACTCATGTGAGGCTCTAGATTATTCCCCCTTTAGGAACATTCTTCCCGAATGACACTAAAATCTTTTCAAGGGAAAGGATAGACTCAATACTAGCATCCCAACCAAACAACAACATAGCAAAACATGAGTTACAACTAAAATCGACATAACAACATGGCATTTAAACAAAGTAACTCAAAACATCCATTACAACACATAAAAGCTCAAAATCACAACATGAGGAACTACATTCTCAATAAAACATGAGCTCAACATAACATTAAAGAGTCACTTATTCCAAAATTTCTTTGAAAACATATCAACATGCGCAGTATTATTTCATATAGGTAACAACATACCAAATACAAAAATAAGTGCAAATTGAGCAGAAGAGCATTTTATATGAAACTTCATTTTAGCAAAAGTCTTTATCATGGATATGCACATCTTTGCAAAACAAGCCAAATTCTATTTATTCATTATTTTCAGTATTAATAGGAATAACTAACCTTAATCAACAAAGATATGGGGGTAATGGGACTTCACGTCGGCCTCAGCCTCCCATGTTTCTCCCTCAACTAGGTGGTTTCTCCATAGGACTTTTACGGAGGCCACCTCTTTGTTTCTCAATTTCTTTACTTGACGATAAAGGATTTCCACCAGAACCTCTTCATAGGAGAGGTTCTCATCCAGACCTAGAACCTCAATAGGAAGAATGGACTCGGGTTCACCGATGTCTTCTTGAGCACGGAGACATGGAACACCAGATGACTGAAGCTTGTTCACTATGTAGTCTTCACTCGTATGCAATTTTGCCAACCCTTTGCAAAATTTCATGGGAACCCACATAACGAGGACTCTACTTCGCTTTCTTTCCAAACCTCATCAACCCTTTCATCGGTTAAATTTTCAAATACACTTTATCACCTTCTTCAAATTCAAGCTCTCTTCTCCTATTGTCTGTATAAGACTTTTGCCGACTATAGGCCGTTTTCAATTGGTTCCTTATCATATCAACTTTCTCTAAAGTTATATAAATAAATTCGATACCAAAGAGTAAAGACTTACCGAATTTGAACCACCCAATCGGAGATACACATCTCCTACTATACAAGGCCTCAAAAGGAGCCATGGATATAGTTGAAATGGAACTATTGTTATAAAATAACTCAACCAAAGGCAAGTGTTTATCCCAATTTCCCTTGAAATCAATAAAACAAGTTCTAAACATATCTTGAAGGGTTTGAATAGTACGCTCCTTTTGACCATCCATTTGAGGATGAAAGGCGGTGCTTAACAACACCTTTGTAGCCAACACTTTTTGGAATAACCTCCAAAACGTAGATGTGAATTGTGCACCCCTATCTGATATGATGGATAACGGAATACCATGACAACACACAATCTCATCTATGAAGATCATTGCATAATCCTCTGCCGAGTAAGTGTACCTGAAAGGAATAAAATGAGCGAATTTGGTCAATCTATCCACTAACACCTATATATAGAGTCATTTTGCCTTTGTTTCCAATGCAAACCTACCACGAAGTTCATATTAATGTCTTCCCACTTCCAAGTGGGAACTTGGATTTCTTGAAGTAAGCCACCTGACTTTTGGTGCTCGGCTTTAACATGTTGGAAATTTGGACACATTGCAACAAATTCCGCTATGTCCCCTTGTAAGTCATCCCACCAAAATAATTCTCTAAAGTCATGATACATCTTAGTAGATACCGGATGAATAGAATAACGAGAACCATGAGATTCCTCAAGGATTAGGTTTCTCAAGTAATCTATATTGGGCACACACAAACTTTGTTGATACCTCAAAACACCATCCCCCCTAAGGAGAATGACTCATTAAACTTACCAAGAACCGATTCTTTCAACTCCATTAATGATTGATCAAGTTGTTTCTTAGACTTCACCTCAACCAACAAACACTATTCAGATTTATGATTCACCATAAAAACACCATTTTGAAAATCATCCAATCTAACACCCAAACGAGCCAACCTATGAACATCTTTCACTCGGACTTTCTTGGCTTCTTCTACATGAGACGCACTATCCATAGTCATACGACTTAGAGCATCCCCAACCACATATTCTTTGCCGGGGTGGTATAGAAAAGTCATGTCATAATCTTTCAAAAATTTCAACCATCTTTGTTGTCGAAGATTTAGCTTCTTTGTAATTAATACGTATTGAATACTCTTATGGTCGGTATACACATCCACATGAACCCCATAAAGATAATGCCTCCATATTTTCAAGGAAAATACCATGGCCTCTAACTCAAGATCATGAGTAGGATAATTCTTCTCATGCACCTTAAGTTGTCTAGAGGCATATGCTACTACTTTCCCGTGTTGCATAAGCATACACCCCAAGCCCACTCGGGATGAATCACAATATACAATGAAGCCCTTGGTACCCTCCGATAAAGTCAAGACCGGAGCGGAGGTAAGCCTATGTTTAAATATTTTGAAACTTCTTTCACATTCCTCCGACCACACCTATGTATAAAGCTTTTGAAATTTCTTTCACATGAATCCGACCACTCAAATTTCACACTCTTTTGGGTCAAGGCAGTCAAAGGAGATGCAATGGACGCAAAACCACCCACAAACCTCATATAGTATCCCGCTAGACCAAAGAAACTCCTAATGTCGGTTGGATTCAATGGTCTAGGCCAATTCTTAACCGCCTCAGTTTTCCTTGGATCTACCTCAACTCCCTCACTAGAGATGATATGACCAAGAAACGCCACCGACCTCAACATACGCTCACATTTGCTATAGTTGGCAATTAATTGGTTTTCCTTAAGCACCTGTAATACCACCCTCCAGTAGTCTACGTGTTCACCCTCATTTTTTGAATATATAAAGATGTTGCTAATGAAGACAATGACAAATAAATCTAGGTAACTTCAAAACACCCTATTCATCAGGTCCATAAAAGTGGTCTGAGCATTAGTGAGACCAAAGAACATTACTAGAAACTCATAGTTACCATATCTAGTTCGAAATTCTGTTTTAGGTGTATCCTCGCCTCGCACTCTAAGTTTGTGATACCCCGATCTCAAGTCAATCTTAGAAAAGTAGCTTGCCCCTTGGATTTGATCAAATAAGTCGTCAATCCGAGGGAGTGGATACTTGTTCTTAATGGTGACTCTATTGAGTTGGCAATAATCAATCCACATTCTAAGGGACGCATCCTTTTTCTTCACAAACAATACCGGAGCACCCCATTGAGAAATACTAGGTCTAATGAAGCCCTTGTCTAGTAAGTCTTTGAGTTGAGCCTTCAACTCTTTCAATTCGACTAGAGCCATCCAATAAAGAGGAATTGAAATGGGGTTGGTATCCGGTAGCAAGTCAATACGAAAATCAAATTCCCATTCGGGAGGGATTCTAGGAAGCTCATTTGGAATGTCCTTCGGAAATTCCCTCACTACGGGGACTAACTCAATGGGAGGATTTTTGAAGTCTTAATTTTTTACTCTAGCAATATGGTATAAACAGACTTTTGAGATCATCTTACAAGCCTTAGACGAGAAATGATACGACCTCTAGGAATATAGTTACCCCCTAACCACTCCAAAATGTGTGCATTAGGAAAATTGAACTTGAAAATTCTTATCCTACAATCGATGGAAGCAAAACAATCATGCAACCAATCTATTCCCAAAATGACATCAAAATCAACCATATCAAGTTCTACAAATTTGACATGAGTGACTCTATTGGGAAATAATATAGGACAATTTCTATATACCCTCTTTGCAACCACCAACTCACCTACCGAGGTAGTTACCATAAAAGGTTCATTTAGAATATCCGCAAAAATATCAAACTTTTTAGCTATGGAGGGAGTAACAAAAGATATTGTAGCACTCGGATCAAATAAAGCAGAAATATCAATAGAAAATACTTGTAACATACCGGTCACCATATCAGGAGAACTCTCTTGTTCACCCCTAGAGTGAAGAGCATAAAAACGATTATTTCTTTGATCATCAACATTAGAACGACTTGCTTTTGCTTTCCCACTACTAGTATATTTGCCCTTTATGTTAGGGAAATCCCTAACCTTGTTACCACTCTTGCCACATCCAAAGCAATTGTCCGTCCCAACAAGGCACTCACCATAAATCTTCTTACCACACTTTCCACAAGTTAGCTTCTTGCTTGGTGAATTATTACCTTTTCCCTTTTGAGAGACACCCTATCATCACGAGCCTTGGGAAAATTGGAAGAACATGACTGGATAACCTCTTCTTGAATCTAGGCTTGTCTTGAATTTCCACCATCCCTTTAGAAGAACCAACTTCATAAGCCTTGGCTGTCTTGGCCTCCCTATTCTTTATCCTTAGTCCAATGTCTTCCATATGTTGAGCATGAACCATTAGACGAGAGACATTAATATTATAATGAAGCATAGCCGAATAATATTCTTCTACCAAGTCATCGGATACTCCCGTAAGAAAACAACTCATCTCATCCATGTGTTAGACACCAAGCATGGAGCATACGTGGAGAATTTAGTAAAATTTAAGGAGTAGTCAAGTACACTCATATCTCCTTGACGAAGGTTGATGAATTCTTCCACCTTATCTTCCCTCAACTCTCTAGGAAAGAACCTATCAAGGAAAGCTCTCTTAAAGATCTCCTAACTCATCTGACCACCTCTTAATGACCTGTTATCCCTCCATTATGGGTACCAAGTTTAGGCCACACCTTTGAGTTTATAGGCCGCCAACTCGGCCTTCTCAATTGAAGTCACACCCATAGCATAAAGAATCTCATAAACCTCATCAAGTAAATATTGAGGGTCTTCATCCGCTCATGATCCGAAGAACATAGGTGTGTTCATCCAAGTAAAGTCTCTCAAATGAGAGGCCATAGTGCTAGCATGTTGAGGCCCTCGGGGTCCAACCTCCCTATTCACTTGGGTCATCATTACTTGGAATTGAGAAGTGACGGCATTATCTTGAGAGGTCATGGGGCTTGGGCTAAATTGAGAAAAGCTGCCCTAATCTCTCCATCGGTCATCAGTAGAAAAACAACCAAAACTTGATCACCCATAACTTTTTCAAGTGAAGGCACTTGGTTGTCTTAGTGGAGGATCTGGGTTGTCATGAGCTCCCACATTACCCATCTCTTCCTCGGACCTTCTAGCAGCTGCTCTTCGAGTATTCATACCTATAACCACGATAAAAGTTTTAGGTTAAAGCACATCAAATAAGACTCTAAAAGCACGACATTGGAATACAAGAAGATGAGATTTTCCTAAGCATTAATAGTCTCTAATTCATAATAGTAGCGCGCTTCACAATCATGAATAAGAATCTACATAGACGTGGTTTATTGAGACATCGACCCTAAATATGTGTAACCTCATGCTCTTATACCAAGTTTATCACATACGGGGATCACCCTCTAGACGTAACCAGCGTCGTCATCCTCGAAGAGGACTAATACTAGCCTCTTAGGATTCTTCATTACATATCATAGGTTTAAAAGTCCGGAAAATTAAAACTTTTCATCTACATCTACTTTATGAGGTTTACTTAGACCTCTAGCTTACACATAATATATACATAGGGAGTTTACGTCGACTCCTCGCAATAAGAAGCTTACATAGGCTTACACTTTTATGTCACATATACAATATACAAGATAGAGTCTAATAGATATGTCTTATATAAAACCATCTATGTTGGAATAGAACAATACGACCATAGCCCTTACACAAATGTATAATTGCCACTTAGGGTATACAACAATGTCTTGAACAATAAGAGTGAAAAAAATGTAATTAGACTATAGGAAGTCACATAGGAAGAATTGGAGAAGTCACCATCCTCTTATCTTGAGAACATACCCACACTTGGAGAAATGATCCAAGCCATCCTTGCAAATTGGTCACAAACCCTTCAACGACCAAAACCTAAAATGTTTGGGGAAAATAGAGAAATAGGGGTTAAGCTAATCACTTGTATTTAGTATAGAAACATATACACACCCAACATATAAATCATACTAAAAAGGGCTATTTGATAAAACCATGCCAAGTTATTTTGGAAAGCCTTTTGCAACTCTAAGAACACATATAAGACAAGAATCACATACTCCTTAAGACATAAGCATATTCAACATAGAACCAACATACTCAAGTTAAGAAAATTCAACATGTGTATAGCATAATAGAATTCATAGCCAATGAATGTAAGACCCCAAAATGAGTTAGGGTGTCTAGAGATTGAGGTGATTTAGAGTCAAACGTCAAGGGATGATTAAGAAGTTTGACGACTAGTCTCCTATGTGCCTCATGTTTCTATACGTGCTTATATTTGTATGTTATGATTTTATGAGGTACTTATATGAGTAATAATGATGTTTATAGGCCGTATATTAAGTTTTATGATGTTTTGAGGTCACACGTCAAAGACGTTTGAAAGTTAGCCCTTGAGGCGTGCATGTGTATCTTGAATGTGCCTTGCATGTTCGGATGTGTTTTACATGTTCGTTTTTGGTTAAATTTATGTAGAAGGTCCTTGAAATGTTAAGTTATATATTTCAGTTTGAAACGTCCGGGTACAACTCCCCAAGTGCACCGCAAAAGGCCCTCAAGGAGGACCAAAAGTCTATAAGGACATTGCCTTGACAGTGTCTACCAACGACCTTCAATCAACGGCCAGTAGGTTCACCTACGCCCCGTCGATGGTGAAGCGGAGATTAGGACTTATCCTGTATAAGTCTCAGCCAAAGGATCCTCAGACCAAAATGACGGAGGCCACCAACGGCCATCGATGGGCCTAAGGGGAGTCGATTGTTGGCCGTCGATGCATGCTGCATTTAACTGCATGAACGTTGTTTCATTAAAGGGGTGAATGGGAAATTCACCCCACGTGCTAAACTTACCCTAGTTGGTTTATTTGGTTATTTTTGGGTGTATTTAAGTGATAAAAAACGTGACAACCCCATTCCCAATTCAATTCACACAAGTTAGACTTCCCTCCAAAACCAAACTCTCTCTAGAACCTCCATTGAAGGTGACACTGAAGAACAGTTTGGAGCTTTGATTTCCATGGGTTCTTCACCAAGTTTTTGATGTTTTCTTCTGCATTAAGGTATGGTGATCCTTCATCTCTAGTTAATCAACCATCTAGAGAGTTCCATTCAAACCATTCAAAGAAGTTTATGATCAAATTGTGTATTCTTCAATCTAGACATGGGGTCTTTCTCCAAACGTTTTCAATGACTTTCTCATTATGAATTGATGATAATTTATTGATTTTAATGTGAATTTCAATCCAATTTAATGTTGAACCCATTCTCCCGTCAAAATATCGTTTAGCCTAAGTATGGGCTATGTGATCTTGAATTGATGTTGGTCGAAATATGGTTCTAGCATTGTAATGTGATGGTGAATTATGTGATATTGGATCAATGTGGATTGATGCTTGAATACTTGATCTCTACTTCCTATCTTTAGTTAATATATGGTATTCACTATAACATTGACTCTATAATGCAAAATGTGGGAATCGTTTGTGTTGGGATAATTTTATCTACTGCCTTAATTGTATGTTATTGTTTAATTGTGGGTATGAATCCTTAATGGTTAAAACAAATGAGTGTTGGTAAGGATTTATTTACATTCTCTTAGCCTATAGATTTACAATGCTATGTACGTGATGTGATCTAAGTTCTAGGATAGGTGAAGCATGATTTGGACTTGGTTATTATTTCATTCGCTACTACATTACATAGGTATTGTTGAAATATTATCAACGTTGATCATGATGATCAAATCAAGGAATACTAGTAAGTGATCTATAACTCTCTACTCTCTAGTGTATGATTGATGTAGTGTACTTGTTAGTAGCATGATGTTGTAGTGGCTTATGCATGGTTCTTTTATGATTAAAATACATTTAGCTACTACCTTATATATGGATTGCTGATTAAAAAGGTGTGTTGATCAATGATGATCAAAGGTTAATGAATAGGTAAGAATGGTTCTTCCTCTCTACTTTCATATGGTATTAGTAGTTGATGAATCCTTGTATGGTATTGTGTGGTATTGTCTACTTATTGTGGCGGTGTTTACTTTATTTCCAATATATATGTGATGTGATCATGGCCCTGAAGGCAATTATACTATGAATGTTTGTTGGTGATGATTACCCAATGTGAAGCCTCATGCCAAGTTTCGTATTCTAGTTGTGATCTAGGTTGCATGGCTATTGTGTATGCATGTGTATTACTATGTTATGGATAAGTTTAACTGCTGCCTTAAATGAGTATAAATGGTTCATGATCCCTCATCGATGTACCTGTATGTGAATGTTGAATAGCTAAGGTTAAGATTCTTAAGTTTAATATGAAGTTAGCTTGTCTCCTATGCCAAATTGTGGTGTGTGGTCTATGCTTTAAGGTGCATTGTGGTTCTAAGAGGGTGGATGCCTCAATGTGTTATTTATAGACATTATGTGATCATGTTGACCAATGTACACACACACTTACACTTCATGAATGCTTAAAAGTAGTAAAGGTTCGTGGTGTCTAAATGAAAGGGTAATTCTCATATGCACTAATGTCTACTACTATGCATGTAAGGTATATGTATGTGAAGCATGTTATGTATTTCGGTAACTAGGATGACTTGATAGGTGTACTAGTATGGGCAAGGGTATGGGACCTTGTCTATGCATTGCACATGTGCTCTGATAGCATAGTTCCTAGGTTTGGTTTCTTATCTACATGAATATGAATGCATGAGTATTTTATGAACATGTCTTATATGCTATAATGTGAAGTATATGGTATGCTGAAGTATGATTATACCTAGTGCCTAAATGTGTTTATATGAAAGTATTGCTCATATAGTTACACTTGTACACTTATGCATGAATGAAATGAAGTATGAAAATGTGTGGTCTAAAGGTGTTATTAGAAAGGTTTGCTCACATATATGTATCCAAAAACACATGTATAATGATCTACTATATTGAGGGGCACTTGAAAGGTGTTTTCATGTGTACCCTAAACTGGATGGTGCTTTACATATGCTATGTCCATGTGAAAGAGTTTCTCACATGATATAAGTTGATGAACTCTCATCTATAACCTATGAGCTAAGCATATGAGAAGTCTATCTCCTAAGTCCTATGTTTAATGAAGTAAAGTAATAAAGGCTTTTAGATAAAGGCAACTTAGCTTAGCACAGAGTTAACTTGACAATGAGAGGTGTTGGCTTCCCTTGGAGGAAGATTCACCATTGATTCTCATAAGGTGTTGACTTCCCTTGGAGAAAAATTCACCTATGCTTCCCCATGAGGTGTTGACTTTCCTTGAGGAATATTCACCAATGGTTTCTCATAAGATGAGGCTCCAATGCTAATGAGCATGTAGAGGGTTATGTATATCTCTTAGTTTCATAAAATATTCTAGCCACAAAGGATCTAGAAAGTGATTTCACTTAGTATGATAGCATGTGTGAAAGTTCTACCTTGGCTAGGTAAGAACACCTTCCATTGGTGTAAGGCTCTACAACACCAAATTCCATGTTTAGCACCCATGGTCTTAGTATCAGTTAAGGCTATAGCGTCCCTAAAATAAAATGGACAATGGAACTAAATGACTAGGACCCTAACTAGGATGACCTATGTGATGTTTTCATAGGATAGGTGAGAGTAATGAACTTACCTATACTTTGCACAAGAAGCTCTTTAGGAAATTCTAGGAAGGTGTTTCTAAGGTGTATGATTATGGTTATGTCTTTATGCATGGCATGGTAGTATTTGTCTACTTGTTATGAGAATGTGCATGGTATGAGTCCTAATGGGTCGATATGATAAGGTCTCTTCTTATATGCTTAATGTTGATCTTAATGACTATATAATGAAGGTCTTGCATTAACATGAATGAAGTTGTCTATGTTGGTTATGTTGATGTATGAAGTGTTAAGTCTTGTGGCGTCATGATAGGTTTACTAAGTATGTGTTAGGTTATAGGGCTTCACATGTACATTGCAATAGTAGGCTTAGATTGGGATTGTGAGTAAGGTCTTATAATGTTCTATGTGAAGTAAAGTTACTGTATGTGCATAGTGACTAGAATTCACTGTAATGTCCTTTTGGTCTTGACTTGAATGTGTCTTGTGGTGTGCTATACGTCTATGATGGAATGTGTTGGCTCATGAAGGTTGTATGTATGGTTTCCTTGTGGCCTTAACGTGATTAATTGCACCAAGTATCACTAGAGGGTTACTTGGGAGGTTAATGACTTAAAGGAAAGCAGTTCATTGTTAAGAGAAAAATGGTTACTGTAAAATGTGAGGAGCTTACTGTAAAGTGGTCCTTAAAATGTCTTAAATGCATTGTATGATTTTATATGACATATGACCAATGAATATGCCTATATGAAGTATGTTAATTGTATAAATGCTATTGTATCAAAGTTTTATGAAGATTTCACAAAAAGGCATGATGCATTGTTTCAAGTAAAATGTCCCTTTTAAATGCATGTTTTTGCATGGTTGCCATACATAGTGAGTTCTTGTACTAAATCCATTCTTCTCTACCTTTTTACACAGTGTAGGTTATGGATGCTTAAATAATGTCTTTAGATGATGAGGAGCTTTATATGTGATTCCCAGGCTCAAGGAAAGGAATCCTTAAGTCCAAGGATTTCCTACTTATGGTTTACAGTAAATTCTTGTAAATTGTATAGTTATGTATTATTTTATAAGGGTCGTGTACCTATTGTACTCTAATGATGTTGAGTATAAGATGGCAAAGAGACTTAGAGTCTAACTATGTAAATATGATATTTTAGATTTATATTGAAAGTGATGTTCTAGCATATGATGTGCTATGAAAGTTCTAAATTTTACGCTAAATTTACCTATGGCAATGCGATGAATGATGACTATGGGTTTGTATAAGACCTCCGAGAGGTCAAGTATGTCATGTTATATCTAGGGGGTGTCCCCCGGTTGTGACAAACGTGGTATCAGAGCATGAGGTTTAAAAAAGTGGTTTTAGGTTCTAAAAGTCTCATATTGCTACGTCTAGTAGAGTCTCGTATCATTGGTGGTGAGTGGCGACACATCCGTTGTGCGGGAGGCTATAGGAAGATAGAGTTTCCCTTCGTCATCATTCTCATGTTGTGCCATAGAACTTAGCTCTATACTTGAGGGAGAAAAGGTGAGCTTGATGCTTATTTTGGTTTTATGATTTGATGAATATGTGTCAAGGTGAATTTTGGCATGTTTTGATGATGTGATGTCAATTATGGCTATATTTGAGAATTATGTGAAATGATATGATAAATGAAAATTTATGCTATGATATGGCTAAAGCATGTAAGAAGTTTTTATTGTTGAATTGAGTTAATTTTTGAATAATGAGTGGCCTTATGAGTATCCATGATGATAGTCTTATAATATTGTTTAGATTTGAAATGATTTACTAATGTGTTAAATGGTAAAGATGTATGTTGCTTTATATATGTTTAATAGTTAAATGTTGCCTTTGTATATGAGTGGTTCTTCATAATTTCTTTGTATGGATTGAAGTCTTTTGGGTAGGCTTGATCCTAGAAGTGAGGGTAGCATGCTTGTCTTTGTAGGGTGATGATGTGGGTTTGATTGACCAAGAAGTTGCGTTACTTTAAAGTAGAAAGAAAAGAAAGAGTCCTTATGGTTAAGTCTCTTCTATTGTTTCCCTAAATGGTGTATGGCCTTGGTGTCTATGGGATTGTTTAGAACTTATGTAGTTGAGTAAGTATGACCTAACTTTATGATTATGGATAATTTGCCTAGATGATAAGGTTTAGAATGCCTTTTGTGTTCCTATGATTGAGTTAATGTAATTCCTTCTAAAGAGTTAATCACTTTTAAGTGATGAAAATGAAGGTTGATAAGTTAAGATCCTCTTAAGGTTGGGTAAAGTTGCTCTTAGATGAGTTTTACCCTAAGTGGGGGATGGTGATGTGAGTAGTAAGGTTGTAGATATGAATACCTTGTCCTTATATTCTTACTTGAGATTGAATCTAATGAATTCTTAGTAAGCTTGTTCAAGATAGGAGTTTTGCATAAAGTGTGAATTGCCTGACCTCTATATGTTTGTTATGTATTGATTATCACTATCTTAAGATGATATTTTTAAGATTCTAAAGTACTTGAAAGGAAATTTTGATCAAATACATGTTTTCTCATGTTGATTGGGCATCTTAATATGCTAGTTGTGCATTTGAATTCATGAGAGAAGGTAGGAAACATAGTTGATGTCACTTTTGATGTGTAAGGTTTAGCCTTATAATGAGAAATAGAACCTCTTTAAAATGAAAAATGTTGAGTCTCTTGAAAATTATGTGATTTAAATGGTTTGGAAATCATGATTGTAGGATAACATTTTGAAAGTGAAGACATGTTTAGTTAAGTGTCCTTGTGTGTGCCTATAAATTATGTTATTTTCCCAAATTGATGCATGTTTATGAAAGGTGAGATGCTAGAAATTGAAATTTTGTGAAATGGCTTCCTATTATTGTGATCTACTTGGTGTGACTTACCATTTAGACTTCATCAGAAAGAAAGTTTGAGCATGTTTTGGTTAAAAGTTGAGAAATTCTCATTTTATAGTAAAGTTGACTTTTAGTGCCTTTCTTGGGAAAAGACTCATGAGACATGTAAGTGTGTTGAGAAGAAGGACATTCCTCCATGGACACAACTAAGCATGGTATGATTGATTATGACCCTCATCGCACTAGGTCTAACTAATAAAGATCCTTGTTGATTCAATTGACTAAAGTCTATGTGATTTGAAGTATGAGTGCCTATTTGATTTTGAGTGATGTTGAATCTGCCTATGTGTGATCTTACATGATGAGATTTTAATGAAATAAAGTTAAATGACCATGCTATGATTAGGAGAAGGATGTTCCTCCTATGAACATGAGAAGCACCTAAGTGTTTGATGCATTAAGCATAAGTGAGTGAAAGTGTGGCTTGCTTACGTTGCATTGAGTGCTAATTGGTTTGAAGTTTGTGTTCCTTGTAAGTTTAGTTCATTGACTTATATGTGATTATGTTATGAAAATTGTGAGCTTATCTATGAATCATTGAAGTCCTTGTTGTGATTAAAGTGTCCCAAGTGTCATTCGAGGACGAATGTTCCCAAGTTGGGGATATTGTAAGACCCCAAAATGAGTTAGGATTTCTAGAGCCTTACATGCTTGTACTAAGGGTATAAGGTCCTAAACTGTTTTATAATGTGGTATTGAGGTTTCAGTCTAAATATTGAGGTGATTTGGAAGTCAAACGTCAAGGGACGACTAAGACGTTCGACGACTAGTCACCTATGTGACTCATTTGTCTATATGTTCTTATATTTGCATGTTATGATCTTATGAGGTCCTTATATGAATAATAATGATGTTTATAGGCAGTATATTAAGTTTCATCAAGTTTGGAGGTCAAACGTCCAAGACGTTCGAAAGTTAGCCCTTGAGGTGTATGTGTGTCTTGAGTGTTACTTACAAGTTTGGATGTGTTTTACGTATTTGTTCTGGGTAAAATTGATGTGGAATGTCCTTGACATGTTAAGGTATATATTTAAATTGGAAAAGTCCGGGTACGACTCCCCAAGGTTCCCGCAAAAGGCCGTCAAAGAGAACCCAAAGTCTACCAGGACACTGCATTGGCAGTGCCTACCAACGACCTTCAATCCATGGCCAAAAGGTTAACCTACGACCCATTGATGGTGAAGTGTCGATTGGTACTTATCCTAGATAAGGCTCAGCCAAAGGACAGCCTCAGACCCAAATGACAGAGGCCACCAACTGCCCGTCGATGAGTCTAAGGGGCGTCGATGGTTCGCCGTCGATGCAGGCTGCATTATACAGCATGCACGCTGTTTCATTAAAGGGTTGAATGAGAAATTCACCCCACGTGCTAACTTGACCCTAGTTGGTTTATTTGGTTATTTTTGGGTGTATTTAAATGATAAAAAAGTGACAACCCCATTCCCAATTCAATTCACAAAAATTAGACTTCCCTCCCAAACCAAACTCTCTCTAGAACCTCCATTGAAGGTGAAGCTCTTGAACAGCTTGGAGCTTGGATTTCCATGGTGTCTTCACAACGTTTTTGAGGTTTTATTCTACATTAATGTATGGTGATCCTTCATATCTAGTTAATCTTCCATCTAGAGTTCCTTTCAATGTCATCAAAGAAGTTTCATGATCAAATTGTGTATTCTTCAATCAAGCCATGGGTTCATTCTCAAAATTTTCAATGACTTTCTCATGATGAATTGATGATAGTGTATTGATTTTACGTTAATTTCAATCCCATTGCATGATGAACCCTTGCTCCCTTCAAACTATCGTTTTAGCCTAAGTATGGGCTTTGTGATCTTGAATTGTTGTTGATCGAAAATATGATTCTAGCATGTTTAATTTCTTATACCTACTGCCTATATTGTAAGGTGATTGTGAATTATGTGATATTGGATCAATGTGGATTGATGCTTGAAGACTTGATCTCTACTTCCTATCTTTAGTTAATATGTGGCATTCATTGTAACAATGACTCTAGAATGCATAAATGTCAGAATCTTTTGTGTAGGGACAATTGTATCTACTGTCTTAATTGTATTTTATTGTTTAATTGTTGGTATGAATTCTTAATGATAAAAAAAAGGAGTGTTAATAAGGATTGATTTACATTCTCTTAGCCTATTGATTTACAATGCTATGTACATGTGTGATCTAAGTTCTAGGGTAGGTGATGCATGATTTGGACTTGGTTATAATGTCTTTAGATACTGCCCTATAAATTGTTGACATATTATGAATGTTGATCATGATGATCAAATCAAGGAATACTAGGAAGTGATGTATGACTCTCTACTCTCTAGTGTAATGTTGGTGTAGTGTACTTGTTAGTAGCATGATCTTGTAGTGACTTATATATGGTTTCTTTTATGATTAAAATACATTTCGCTACTGCCCTATATATGGATTGCTAATGAAAAAGGTGTAATGATCAATGATGAGAAAGTGTTGATGAATTGGTAAGAATGACTCTTCCTCTATACTTTCTTATAGTATTAGTAGTTGATGAAGCCTTGTATTGCATTTTGTGGTACGGTCCACTTACGGTGGCGGTGTTTTATTTATTACCAATATATTTGTGATGTGATCATGGAATTGAAGGAAATTATACTATTAATGTGTGATGGTGATGATCACCCAATGTTAAGCCTCATGCATAGTTTCCTATTCTAGTTGTGATCTAGGTTGCATGTCTATTGTGTATTCATGTGTATAACTACGTTAGGGATAAGTTTAGGTGCTCCTTTAATGAGTATAAAGGGTTCATGATCCCTCATTTATGAACCCCTATATGAATGTGTTAATAGCTAAGGTTCGGAGTCTTAAGTGTAATATGAAGTTAGCTCGTCTCCTATGCCAAATTATGTTGTGTGGTCTATGCTTTAAGGTGCATTGTGGTCCTAAAAGGGTTGCTGCCTCAATGTGTTATTGATAGCCATTATGTGATCATGTTGACCAATGTACACACACTTACACTTCATGCATGCTTAAAAGGAGTAGAGCTTCATAGTGTCTAAATGAAAGGGTAATTCTCATATGCACTAATATCTACTACTATGCATGTAAGGTATATGCATGTGAAAAATGTTATGTATTCCGGTAACTAGGATGACTTGATAGGTGTACGAGTATGGGTAAAGGTATGAGACCTTGTCTATGCATTGCACATGTGTGCCTTGATAGGATAGTTTCTAGGTTTGGTTTCTTATGTACATTAATATGAATGCATGAGTATTTTATGAACATGTCTTATATGCTATAATATGAAGTATATGATATGATGAAGTATGATTATACCCAGTGCCTAAATATGTTTATATGAAAGGATTGCTCATATAGTTACACTTGTACACTTATGCATGAATGAAATGAAGTATGAACATGTGTGGTCTTAAGGTGTTATGTTAAAGGTTTGCTCACATATATATATACACACACACATGTATAATGATCTAGTCAATAGAGGGGCACTTGAAAGGTGTTCTCATGTGTACCCTAAACTGGATACTGCTTTACATATTCTATGTCCATGTGAAAGGGTTTATCACATGATATAGGTTGATTAACTCTCATCTATAACCTATGAGCTAGGCATATGAGGAGTCAATATCCTAAGGCCCATGTTTTATAAAGTAAAATAATAAAGGCATTTAAATAAAGGTAACTTAGCTTAGCACCGAGTGAACTTGACAATGATAGGTGTTTGCTTCCCTTGGAGGAAGATTCACCATTGGTTATTGTAATACTCCGGAAATGCCATGACTTAGACTAGAGATTTATCTATTAAATAATGTTTAAAATAATTTTTCCATACCTATTAATGTAATAAACTCATTTGGAAAAGTTTGGAGCCAGAACGACAAAGAAAGACCTTGACGTCCGGAAACTAGCTAATTCAAACTAGTTGACCTCCCTATGTTTGGTGATGATTTAAAGGTGTCAAATGAAGTCCAGAGCTTGTTAAGAGACCTTGGATAGGTAGTTTGTAGTACAAATGGTCCAAACGTCCGGTAACGACACCCCAAGGACCACCCGAAGGTTCCTTGGGGAGGACCCAAACATGGGTGGGCAGGCTTCCTGGCAGCCTGCGAACAGTCAGGTTTGGAGGAACAGGTCGCGACGCGCGTTACTTACAAGGTGTTCAGCCTAAACATTTGAGAGGCATCCTTGCGACGCGAGGCTGACACGCACCTCACTGCGTCAACTCAAAATTTAATGAAAATGATGGGATTTGGCCCCGCGACGCACAACTACTTCCTAGAATCGTTAAAGTCATATTTTTGGTAATATAACTTATTAAAAAGACCCATTTAACTTGAGGATCTTTGGGTAATTCATAGGACGACTATATATTGATGTTAGGTCATTTTAAGACCACTTTTACACGTCCAAATCAGATTAAAACAATGTTTCTCGCATCTGTCAAGAAACACTCTCTTTTTTCAAACTCCGTAGAAGAACAAGTAGAGCTTAAGGAAGAAGACGAAGGCTTTGAAATTTCCAATCAAATTTCGTGGATTCTTCATCTATAAGGTATGGGTTTTTCACTATTGGGATTCCTTTCCCCAAGGGGTCCTTTCAAGATAAATTTTCAAGAAATTCAAATACTAGGGTTTTTACTCTACAAAATGGATTTTCTTCCTAACCCTAGATTTATGATTTTCGATGAAAAGTAAGTGTTTTCTACGGTTAATTATGCATGTATTGTTGAGTCTTTGACTTGTAATGATAGATTTCATGTGAAGCATGTTATTATCAATTTGATGGTTTCGAATGGGTTATACCCACGACTTGATCACACATAAACGTAGGGATTGGAATTAAGGTTAGAATGAACTCTTAAATGACCCGTTCCCTTACCCTACATTATGCATTGCTCTTGTATATGATTTGAATAGTTGTTCTTTGTTATGCTATTGAGTATATCACTAAGTATGGTTATGAATATTGTAAGATGAACTAAGGTTCTTGGAAGCAAGGGGTAAGTCTTCTAAAGTGTGATTACTCTCCAATGTTTATGTTATCCTATAAATTATGATGCTATGTTATGAAAAGTATGCATGATGTTGCTATGTGTATATGTTGGGCTATGAACGTGTTACTTGTGACATCATGATAAGAACACGATAAATGCAAGTTACGATATTCTCTTGTATGCTTTACACAAGATGACCATGTTATGTTAATATCACAAACGAAGGGTTAGTATGAAAGAAAATTCTCATATAATCCTAAAGACCTCATGATCATTTTATACAAGGAGTTAATATCCTATGACCGATGATATGTTTTTGTTAAAAGAAAACTTAAAGGTTATTCAAGAAAGGGACTTAAGCTAAGCACCGATGAACCACATATGAGAGGTGTCCCTTCCCTAGTTGGAAGGTAGGTTCACAATGACTCTCATGAGATAGAGGCTGCCATGTAATGTGGAACTATGGTCCTATAATACATATCCTAGTTCTTGAACTATATTTCCACCATAGGATACTAGCTAGTGGATCCACCTAGAAAGCTATGTAATCTTAGGTTCTACTTTGGCCTGTAGACCACCTTCTTTCGATGTGGGGTTTTATGACACCGGATTCCATTTGTAGTTCATATGGTCTATGTCGGATAAGGCGAATGTTCCCTCATGTAAATTGAAAGACAAGTAAATGAACGTTGACTAGGGTGACTTGAGGAGTCTACTTAGTATTGGTAGTGGTATGGGACTCTACCTAGACATTGCACAAGTTGACTCTAAGGGAAGTCCTAGGAGATTGTTCTTAATTAATATGATAACATGAAAGGTATAATGCTTATGATACATGATGTTACTCTTATATGATGTTGGTCATTATGATGAATATATTATTGGGGTATATTGCTATATGAAGTGATGACAACTTATGTTACAAGATATATGAAGCAGAGCTTTACTCATGGTCTCCTATCTTATCTACTTGGTAATGTGGGGTTATGAGACTTCACATGACCATTGCACTTGTAGGTTAGGGATCAGATCATTGGTAGGTATTTTGTATGTTATGTTATTGTATCTATTGAATATGAAAAGTTAATATGTCTTTGATTATGATCATGCTTTAAGTGATGGAATTCTTAACTTGTATATGTTATATGGTATGTGCATTGAAGACTTTCATATGACTTAGCATGTTTTCTAAAGAGATGATAAATGATCTTTTTCATGCATGTCCTTATGTTTTATGTGCATATACCCATACTTAGTACATGTGGCGTACTAATCGCATTACTTTATATTACTACAACTGCAGGTTCCGACATTGAAGTTTAAGGAGGTTGATTTGAAGAAGCTTGGAACTCTTTTTCCATGTCTTGGTAAGTCCTCAATGTTCGGGGATGCTATCTTTCCAACATTCTAGCTTACGCAGATTTTTAGTAGTTTTAAAAATACACTAATTCAATTATGTTTCTTGGATTCTTTTGTACTAAGGCCTATATGACATATTGAGTATTTATTGGCTAAGTCCAGATTCATACTCCTTAGATGGTTTTTATATATGTGAGACAAGTTTTTATAATATCGTATGTCTTTATGGATGTTTAGTATGAAGTCTAAGTATACTTCACATAATATATAAAAGTTTTAAATTTTCCGCAATTTTTACTGATCACATGTTATGACGAATGCTAAGGGATTGTCTGAGTCCTCTGAGTTGACGACGACGCCGGTCGCATCTGGGGTATGCTCTCTGGGTGTGACAAACTTGGTATCAGAGCATGAGGTTAAATATCCTTAAGATCAATGTCTCACTAATTTACATTACCTAGTGTCTTGTTCATGGTTGTGAAGCGCGCCACAATTATGGATAAGAGGCTATGTGATGATTAGGAAACTTCTCTATTCTTGGTACTCCTATGTTGTGCCTTTAGAGTTTTGACACTATGTGTGTTTTAGCATCTAGTTCCTTTCTTGTCGTTATAGGCGATGAACACAAGAAGGACATCCGCGAGAAGAGTAGGAGAGGCGATTGCAAATGCGGGAGCTACTCCCCAAGGTAATCCAAATGCTCATCAAGTACAAGCTGCTGCAAATGATCATGTTCCGGTGAATCCTCCTGCTATGCGGATGTTGAGGTTAGGGCAGCCCTATTCCAAATGGCCCAAGCTATTACCACTAAAGCTCAAGCCATCATGGCTCAAGCTAACAGAGAGGTTGTTCCTCGAAAGAACCAACATGCTAGTACTATGGCTAGCCGTTTGAAAGACTTTACGAGAATGAATCCCCCCATGTACTTTGGATCAAAAGTTTATGAAGAGCCCCAAGATTTCCTTGATGAGGTCGACAAGATATTGTTTTCTATGGGGTGAGTACTACTGAGAAGGTTGAACTTGCTTCTTATCAACTCAAAGACGTGGCTCAGACATGGTACAATCAGTGGAAAGATAATAGGGCGTTAGAAGATGGTCCCGTGACAAGGGATATCTTCAAAAAGGCCTTTCTTGACAGATTCTTCCTAAGGGAACAAAGATAAGCTATGGTACATGACTTCATCAACCTTCTTCAAGGAGGTATGTGTGTCAAGGAATACTCCTTAAAATTCATTAAGCTGTACAAATATAATTGTTCTTTGGTTTCTATGCTAGGGATGAAATGAGCCGTTATGTAAAGGGCGTGTCTGAAAAGCTTGAAGAATAATGTCGTGCAACCATGCTTCATGACAATATGGATCTTTCTAGGTTGATGGTTCATGCTCAACAGGTTGAGTAAAGTCGTCTAAGGAAGAGGAATAGGGAAGCGAAGAAGGCAAAGTCTTTTGAATGTGGTTCTTCTAAAAGTAGGTTAGATGTTCAAGACAAGCCTATGTTTAAGAAGAGATTTTCAAACCAGGTTCCTTCAAATTTCTCCAAGAATCCCAATGATACAGGTTCTAATCCTAAACCTCAAAAGTGGAGAAATGTTGATCCACCAAGAGAAAGACCAACTTGTGGTAAGTGTGGTAAGAAATATGTGGTGAATGTCTTGTAGAGAATAATAGTTGCTATGGTTGTGGCAAAGGTGGCCATATGGTGAAAGATTGTCCTAATGTAATAAGTCAAGGTAGGGGGGATATCAAAACTCAACCAAGAGGTCCTAGTTCTAAAGCTCCAAAAAGGAACAGTTTCTATACACTCAAGGCTAGGGGTGAACAAGAAAGTTGTCCCGACGTTGTGAAGGGTATGTTACAAGTTTTCTCTATTAATGTTTACGATGTGCTTGACCCAGGTGCTACCCTTTATTTTGTGACACCTTTAGTATCTAGGAAGTTTGATGTATTTCCCGATGTTTTGATTGAACACGTTTCCATTTGTACCCCAATGAGTGACTCTGTAGTTGCAAAAAGAGTCTATAGGAAATGACCTGTGATGCTGCCAAATAGAGTCACTCTTGTTGATTTCGTAGAATTTGACATGTTTGATTTTGATGTCATCTTGGGTATGGATTGGCTCCATGATTTTTTTTGCTTCCATAGATTGTAGAACAAGGGTAGTGAAGTTTCAATTCCCTAATGAGCCCATTTTAGAGTGGAAAGGGGGAAATTGTATGCCAAAGGGTCAAATCATTTCTTGTTTGAAGGCTAGTGAAATGATAGCCAAAGGTTGTCTATATCATTTGGTGAGGGTTAAGGACCTAAAATGTGAAACTCCTTCTATTGAGTCAGACCCTGTAGTTAGGAAATTCTCAGATGTTTTTCCTAATGACCTTCCAGGAGTTCCTCCCGAAAGTGAAATTGACTTCGGCATTGATTTATTACCGGATACGAATCCCATTCCAATTCCTCCATATAGGATGGCTCCGACTGTATTGAAAGAGTTGAAGCTCCAACTCAAAGATTTACTAGATAAGGGTTTCATTCAACCTAGCATTTCTCCATGGGGTGCTCCGGTCTTGTTTGTTTAGAAGAAGGATGGCTCCCTTAGAATGTCCTTTGATTATCGCCAACTTAATAAAGTCACCATAAAGAACAAGTATCCTCTCCCTCGGATTTATGATCTCTTTTATCAACTCCAAGGTGCTAGTTACTTTTCAAAGATTGACTTATGGTCGGGATATCACCAACTTAGGGTGAGAGGTGAAGATTTTCCCAAAATAGCTTTCCGAACTAGATATGGTAATTATGAATTTCTTGTTATGTCTTTTGGGTTAACAAATGCCCTGGCAGCATTTATGGACCTAATGATTAGAGTTTTCCGAGATTACCTCGACTCATTTGTGATTGTGTTCATTGATGATATTTTAATATACTCCAACAATGAAGATGAGCATGAGAATCACTTGAGGTTGTCCTTGCAAGTCCTCAAAGAACACCAACTTTATGCCAAATTTAGCAAGTGTAATTTTGGTTTAGGTCAGTTGCTTTTCTTGGCCATATTATCTCTGGTGATGGTGTAGAAGTTGATACGAAGAAGACGGATGCGGTCAAAAATTGTCCTAGACATTTGACTCCCACAGACATAAAGAGTTTCTTGGGTGCAGCCGGTTATTATAGAAGATTTGTTGATGGATTTTTCGACCATTGCTTCTCCTTTGAAAGCCTTGACCAAAAGAAGGTGAAGTTTGAGTGGTCGGAATCTTGTGAGAAAAGTTTTCAAGAGTTGAAAGATAAGATTACCCCCGCTCCGCTGTTGACCTTACCGGAAGGTAATGAAGGCTTTGTAGTATATTATGATGCTTCCCAAGTGGGCTTTGGATGTGTCCTCATGCAACATGTCAAGGTGATTGCTTGTTCTTCTAGGCAACTCAAAGTTCATGATAAGAATTACCCAACTCATGATCTTGAGTTAGCTGTTGTAGTTTTTGGCTTGAAAATATGGAGGCATTATTTGTATGGTGTGCATGTTGATGTGTTTACTGACCATAAAAGTCTTCAATATGAGTTTACACAAAAAGGAGTTGAACCGCCGACAGAGAAGATGGTTGGAATTGTTGAAGGATTACGACATTAGTATCCTTTACCACCCTGACAAAGCCAATGTGGTTGCGGATTTTTTTGGTCGTATGACTATGGGTAGTGTGTCTCATGTGGAAGAAGAGAAGAAAGAACTTCTGAAGTATATTCATAGGTTGTCTTGCTTAGGTGTGCGGTTAGAAGATTCTCCAAATGGTGGTTTTATGGAACATCATAACTCCGACTCATCATTAGTTGTTTAGGTGAAATCTAATCAGCATCTTGATCCTCTATTGATGGAGTTGAAGGAATCTTACTTAGTAAGCTCAATGAGTCATTCACCCAAGGTGGGATGGTGTTCTTAGGTTCCAAGGGAGATTATGTGTACCCAATGTTGAGGATTTGAGAAATCAGATTCTAGACGAAGCCCATGGTTCTCGATATTCTATACATCCGGGTGCCAACAAAACGTATCATGACCTTAAAGAGGTATATCGGGGATGGTTTAAAGAGGTACATAGCAGAGTTTGTTGTTAAGTGTCCAAACTGCCAACAAGTTAAAGCTGAACATCTTAAACCGGGTGGTTTAACCCAAATCATGAATGTTCCTACATGGAAGTGGGAAGCCATCAATATGGACTTTGTTGTTTGATTGCCTCGAACCCGAAGGCAAAATGATTCTATATGGGTTATTATGGATAGGTTGACCAAATCTGCCCATTTTATTCTTGTTAAGTCTACATATACTGCCGTAGATTATACAAGAATCTACATTAATGAGATTGTGAGTCTTCACGGGATTCCTTTGTCCATCATTTCGGATAGAGGTGCCCAATTCACTTCTCATTTTTGAAAGGCTTTTTAAAAATGCTTAGGTACTCCGGTGAATCTTAGTATCTCTTTTCATCCTCAGACGAATTGTCAAGCAGAGCGTACCATTCAGACCCTTGAGGACATGTTAAGAGCGAGTGTCATTGATTTCAAGGGAATTTGGATGATCACTTACCTCTTATTGAGTTCTCTTACAACAATAGCTATCATTCAAGCATCTCCATGGCACCTTTTGAAGCTCTTTATGGTAGAGGGTGTAGATCGCCAGTTGGATGGTTTGAGGTTGGTGAGTCCTCACTCCTTGGTCCAGATATTATCTATGAGGCTATAGTAATGGTTCGAATCATAAGAGATAGATTGAAGACAACATATAGTCGGCAAAAGTCCTATGCCGACAATAGAAAAAGAGATCTTGAGTTTGAAATAGGTGATCATGTCTACTTGAAGATTTCACCTATGAAAGGGGTGATTATATTTGGTCGAAAGGGGAAGTTAAGTCTCCGGTATGTTTGTCCTTATGAGGTTTTACAACGAATTGGGAAGGTTTCCTATGAGTTGAAACTACCTAGTGAACTAGCTTCGGTTTATCCGGTGTTTCATGTTTCTATGCTCAAGAAATGCATAGGTGACCCGGTGTCTGTTCTACCTATTGAAGGTTTAGGAGTGGATGAGAACCTCTCCAATGAAGAGGTTCTGGTTGAGATCCTAGATCGCCAAGTCAAGAAGTTGAGAAACAAGGAGGTTGCCTCTGTAAAAGTTCTATGGAGGAACTATCTTGTTGAGGGTGCAACATGGGAAGCTGAAGCCGACATGAAGTCCCGGTACCCTCATCTATTTAATCCTTGAGGTTAGACATTGCTGTTAATAAAGAAATTAATGAATAATCATGAAATTGATTGTTACTAAATACGTGCATGTTTTGGTAAAAGATAGTACCAACTTGAGTTTTAAGAAAATGCTTTCATACTCTATTCTTGCACTTATGTGAAATATGTATGAAAGTATCTTCTTGAGATTTTGCTGTTTTGTTGTTGTCTTGAGAAGAATGATAGCATGGTAACTCTTTGATGCATTTTGAGCTTATCAAAACGTTGAGAAGGAAGATTCCTCACTATGTGTTATGAATATAGAGCTCTTATATGTTTGTGCATCATGAATTGAGTGTTATGTGTAATGTTATGGTATGTGTTGTATGGAGTTGTGATGTACTCCTATGAGCTGTGACTCATTATGATTTTATGTTGTTTATTGGTTGGGCTGCTAGTATTGAGTTTATTCTTACCTCCAAAAAATTTTATTGTCATTCGGGGAAGAATGTTCCAAAAGGGGGGGGGGATAATGTAATACTCCGGAAATGCCATGACTTAGACAAGAAATTAATCTATTAAATAATTTTTAAAATGATGTTTCCATACCTATATTAATGTAATAAACTCATTTGGAAAAGGTTGGAGCCAAAACGACAAAGAAAGACATTGACATCCGGAAACTAGCTAATTTGAACTAGTTGACGTCCCTATGTTTGGTGATGGTTTAGAGGTGTCAAATGAAGTCCAAAACCTGTAAAGATACCTTGGATAGGTTGTATGTAGTACAAAGGGTCCAAACTTCCGGTAAAGACACCCCAAGGACCACCTGAAAGGTCCTTGGGGAGGACCCAAAGATGGGTGGGCAGGGTGCCTGGCAGCCTGCGAACAGGCAGGTTTGGAGGAAAAGGTCGCGATGCATGTTCCTCACGAGGAGTTCTGACTCAAGATTTGAGAGGAAACCTCCCGACGCGATTCTGACATGCACCTCACTGCCTCAACTCAAAATTTAATAAAAATGACGGGATTTGTCCCCACGACGCGCAGCTACTTCCAAGAATCATTAAAGTCGTATTTTGGTAATTTAACTTATTAAAAAGACCCATTTAAGTGGAGGGTCTTTTGGGTAATTCATAGGACAACTATATATTGATGTTAGGTCAGTTTTAGACCACTTTACACGTCCAAATCAGATTAAAACAAGTTTTCTCTCATCTTTCAAGAAACACTCTCTTTTTCCAAACTCCATTGAAGAACAAGTAGAGCTTATGGAAGAAGTCGAAGGCTTCGAAGTTTCCAATCAAATTTCGTGGATTCTTCATCTATAAGGTATGGTTTTTTCATTCTTGGGATTCCTTTCCCGAAGAGGTACTTTCAAAGATAAGTTTTCAAGACATTCAATTCTAGGGTTTTTTACTCTACAAAGCGGATCTTCTTCCTAACTCCAGATTTATGAGTTTTGATGAAAAGCAATTGTTTTATATGGTTAACTATGCATGTATTGTTGAGTATTTGACTTGTAATGATTTATTTTCGTGTGAATCATGTTATTATCAATTTGATGGTTTCGAATGGGTTATACCCACGGCTTGGTGACACGTAAACGTAGAGATTGGAATTAAGACTAGAATGAACTCTTAAATGACCCGTTCCCTTACCCTACATTATGCATTGATCTTGTATATGATTTCAAGAGTTGTTATTGGTTATGCTATTGATTATATCACTAAGTATGGTTATGAATATTGTAAGATGAACTAAGGTTCTTGGAAGAAAGAGGTAAGTCTTCTAAAGTGTGATTACTCTCCAATGTTTATGTTAGCCTATAAATTATGATGCTATGTTATGAAAAGTATGCATGATGCTGCTATGTGTGTATGTTGGGCTATGAACATGTTACTTGTGAGATAATGATAAGAACACGATAAATGCAAGTTATGGTATTCTCTTGTATGCTTTATACAAGATGACCATGTTATGTTAATCTCACAAACGAAGGGTTAGAATGAAAGGAAATTCTCATCTAATCCTAAAGAGCTCATGATCATGTTATACAAGGAGTTAATATCCTATGACCTATGATAAGTTTATGCTAAAAGACAACTTAAAGGTTATTCAAGAAAGGGACTTAAGCTAAGTACCGATGAACTAGATATGAGAGGTGTCCCTTCACTAGTTGGAAGGTAGGTTCACAATGACTCTCATGAGATAGAGGCTTCCATGTAATGTTTAACTATGGGTATCTAATACATCTCCTAGTTCTTGAACGATGTTGCCACCATAGGATACTAGCTAGTGGATCCACCTAGAAAGCTATGTCATGTGAGGTTCTACTTTGGCCGGTAGAACACCTTCTTTTGGTGTGGGGTATTATGACACCGAATTTCATGTTTAGCTCACATGGTCTATGTCGGTTAAGGAAAAGTTTCCCTCATGTAAAATAAAAGACAAGTAACTGAACATTGACTAGGGTGACTTGAGTAGTATACTTAGTATAGGTAGGGGTATGGGACTGTACCTAGGCATTGTACAAGTTGACTCTAAGGGAAGTCATCGGAGATTGTTCTTATGTAATATGATAACATGAAATGTATGATGCTTATGATACATGATTTTACTCTTAGATGTTGGTCATTATTATGAATATGTTATTGGGTTATATTGCTATATGAAGTGATGGCGACTTATGTTACAAGTTATATGAAGCAAAGCTTTACTCATGGTCTCCTATCTTATCTACTTGGTTATGTGGATTTATGGGGCTTCACATAACCATTGCACTTGTAGGTTGGGGATGAGATCATTGGTAAGTATTTTATATGTTATGTTATGTGATCTATTGAATATGAAAAGTTAATATGTCTTCGTTTATGATCATGCTTTAAGTGATGGAATCCTTAACTTGTATCTGTTGTATGGTATGTGCATTGAAGACTTTTATATGACTTAGCATGTTTTCTAAAGATATGATAAATGATCCTTTTTCATGCATGTCTTTAAGTGTTATGTGCATATACACATACTTTGTATATGTGGCTTACTAACCCCATAACTTTATAATACTACAACTGTAGGTTCCGGCCATTGAAGTTTAAGGAGGTCGATTTGAAGAAGCTTGGAACTCTTTCTCCAAGTCTTGGTAGGTCCTCAATGTTTGGGGATGCTATCTTTTCAACATTCTAGCTTACGTAGATTTTTAGTAGTTTTAATAATACGCTTATTCAATTATGTTTCTTGGATTCTTTTGTACTAAGGCCTATATGACATATTGACTATTTATTGGCTAAGTCCAGATTCGTGCTCCTTAGATGGTTTTTATATATGTGAGACAAGTTTTTAGAATATCGTATGTCTTTATGGATGTTAAATATGAAGTCTAAGTATACGTCACATAGTATATAAAAGTTTTAAATTTCCCGCAATTTTTACTGATCACATGTTATGACAAATGCTAAGGTCTTGTCTGAGTCCTCTAAGAGGACGACGACGCCGGTCGTGTCTGGGTATGCTCTCCGGGTGTGACCGTTATCATAAGGTGTTGACTCCCCTTGGAGGAAAATTCACCTATGGTTCCCCGTGAGGTGTTTACTTTCCTTGAAGAAGATTCACCCATGGTTTCTCATGAGATGAGGATCCAATTCTATTGAGCATGTACATGGCTATGTATATCTCTTAGTTCATGTTTGACACAAAGGATCTAGCAAGTGATTTCACTTAGTATGCTAGCATGCGTTAATGTTCTACCATGGCTAGGTAAGAACACCTTCCATTGGTGTAAGGCTCTACAACACTAAATTCCATGTTTAGCACCCATGGTCTTATTGTCGGTTAAGGCTATAGCTTCTCTAAAGTCAAATGGACAATGGAAGTAAATGACTAGGACCCTAACTAGGATGAACTAAGGAAGGCCGCATAGGATAGGGGAGAGTAATGAACTTACGTATACATTGCACAAGTAGCTCTTTAGGATGTTCTAGGGAGGTGTTTCTAAGGTGTGTGATTATGGTTATGTCTATATGCATGGAATGATAGTATTTGTCTACTTGTTATGATAATGGTCATGGTATGAGTTCTAATTGGTCTATATGATGAGGTCTCTTCTTATATGAATAATTTTGGTCTAAATGACTATATGAAGAAGGTCTTGCATTGACATTAATGAAGTTGTCTATGTTTGTTATGTAGATGTATGAAGTGTTAAGGCTTGTGGCCTCATGGTAGGTTTACTAAGTATGTGTGAGGTTATAGGGCTTCACATGTACATTGCAATAGTAGGCTTAGATTGGGATTGTGAGTAAGGTCATATAACGTTCTATGTGAAGTAAAGTTAGTGTATGTGCATAGTGACTAGAATTCACTGTAATGTCCTTTTGGTCTTGACTTGAATGTATCTTGTGGTGTGCTATACGTCTATGATGTTATGCGTTGGCTCATGAAGGTTGTATGTATTGTTTGCTTGTGTCTTTAACGTAATTTATTGCACCAAGTATCACTAGAGGGTTACTTGGGAGGTTAATTAGTTAAACGAAAGAAGTTCACTGTTAAGAGAAAAATGCTTACTGTAAAAATGTGAGGAGCTTACTGTAAAGTGGTCCTTAAAATGTCTTAAATGCATTGTATGATTTTATATGATATATAACCATTGAATATGCCTATATGAAGTATGTGAATTGTATAAATGATATTGTATCAAAGTTTTATGAAGATTTCACAAAAAGACATGAGGCTTGGTTTCAAGTTTAATGTCCCTTTTAAATGCATGTTTTTGCATGATTGTCATACTTAGTGCATTCTTGTACTAAATCCATTCTTCTATACATTTTTACACAAAGTGTAGGTTATGGATGCTTAAAGGATGTCTTTAGATGATGACGAGCTTGATATGTGATTCCCAAGATCAAGGAAAGGAATCCTTAAGTCCAACGATTTCATACTTATGGTTTACAGTAAAGACTCGTAAATTGTATAGTTATGTATTATGTTATAAGGGACGTGTATTTATTGTACTCTAATGATGTTGAGTCTAAGATGGCAAAGAGACTTACAGTCAAACTATGTATAAATGATATTTTAGAGATATATTGAAAGTGATGTTCTAGCTTATGATGTGCTATGGAAGTTTTAAATTTTCCGCTAAATTTACCTATGACAATGCGATGAATGATGACTATGGGATTGTATAAGAACTCCGAGAGGTCAAGTATGCCATATTACTTCTAGGGGTTGTGCCCCGGTTATGACAATGCAACTCTAATATCATGTTATAACCACAAAGAATGTTCATGAGTTTATAGCATTAAAACATAAGAAACATAGTTACCCATAATCCTTTTACCAAGCCTACTAGTGGAATGGTTAAGTGAAGCTTTATAACTTCACTCAACCAAGCAAACTAACCGAAGGATCATGAATAATGTTTAACTTTACATAACATAACTCCATGAGTATTCATCATCACATTTAGCACTATAGAGCATTAACATGCAGAATTAATATGAGAATAACACTCATTTCATAAGAGCATAAGAACACAAGTATCACTTTCTAGGATTTTCCTCAAAGGCCAACTAGTGCAATATATTGGTAGAGTACCGTATTCCTACTTAGACTAAGTCAAACCCCTGAAGTCCTCCTAGTTATCGTTCACTCTATTACTTCATTTTACATTTGGGAATATCTTGCCTTAACCGACATAGACCACATGAGCTAATGTGGTATCCGGTGTCATGGAACCCTACAACGAAAGAAGGTGGACTACTTGCTAAGGTAGTACCAAAACATGAACATAGCATCTATGTGGATCCACTAGCTAGTATTCCTATGGGGGAAACTTAGTTAAAGAACTAGGAGATGTGTTTGGGACCCTCTTTATGCTATATGAATTATAGTCTCCAATCTCATGAGTACAATGGTGAACCTACCATCCCTACTTGGGAAGGGACCCTCCTCACTACTAGTTCACTCGGTCCTAAGCTAGAGTACCTTTTTGAAATGTCTTTCTTTAACAATCATTACTTAGTTTAGGTCATAGGAGAATAGCTCCTTGTATAGTCATAGTCATTAGATCAAAAGGAATTTCATGAAAACACTTTTCAATACAACCCTCACATGTGAGATTATCACATTAACATCATCATATCATAGTAAGGCACATCGGTACTTCATAACAAACCTTATATCATTACATCTCAACTATAAACTTACAATCACATAATAAAGACATTTCAATTACATCATCATAACACTCCTACTTAATCCAATTACAAGACATACTTCAATTGAACTTCATCACCAATTACAAACCATGATAATTGAAGTAAAGGTTTAGGACACCAAAGACTTACCCAATCTCTTTCAAAAGCCATCATCATGGTTTTACCTTAAACAAAACAATTTCCATCCAATAATAGATGTAATAACATCATTCAATAGTAATTAACACAATATCTCGGTCAACTACATCAATACAATTCAATTCTATATTAGTTCATAACCTAGGGTTAGCTAGATAATTGGGGTCAATTCATCACCTCTTCCATAATAATAGGTTAAACAACAAGAACTACCATAATTGAACAATAATATATCATAATATAATCATAATAACCAATATAAATCATAACCAATACAATTTAGAAGATCAGATTCGTATTAGAAATAAACCCATATGAAATCATCTCTTTGAAAAGCAGTTTTTTGAAGATCCCTTTGGGGAAAGGAATCCCAAAGGTGAACAGTTCCCATACCTTGATATTTTTTGAAGATTTATGGAGGAAAGTGAACTTCTTTCTTCCCTAATGACCTTGACTAGCCCTTCAATGGAGTTCTTCTTTGGGAGAGAGAATGTGGAGAAAAGGAAGAGCAATTTGTGTTTGGAAATTGGGAGGTGTTAAGTTGGGTTTAGACTTAGGGTAGTTTATATAGTTACTTAACTAAATTAGCTAACCACTCTTAATTCCTAATTAAGATCCTAAATAAACTAACTAATTAAATGAACTCACTAAAATCTTAACAGAAAATGAAGGGCTGACCTACGAGACCCTGACCTACGGGTCGTAGGTCAGTCGACGGGGCCTTGGACCAATAGTCCTCCACAACCGTCATTTGGATAAGAGAGTTGACAAATTATTGTTTTTGGATAAATGGTTATGTGACCATCGACGGAGGATTCGACTCCCCATCGATCAGGACACGCTTCGTCGCCTACAACTGCCGATGACTACGGTTTGCACTACCTTATTTGGCATGTTTGGGTCAAAATGAAAGGGTCCTCCTCAAGGACACTTAGGATGGTCCTTGGGGAGTTGTACCCGGACGTTTCAAGCCTAAACCTACCTAATATATGTTAGAAACCTTTCCACTAAATTTCATCCATTTTGGACTCTTAAAACCTCTTGAAATAGGCTAAGACACACTAGCACCTCTTTGACTAGTCCTCTTGACATCATGGACATTCCTTGATATTTTTACTCTAAAACTTCCTAAATTACTTTTACTCATAATTATTGACCTTAAAACAGTGTTATAAACCTTAGACACTCATGTGAGACTCTAGATTAGGTTTTGAACTTTCGAATTGTTACAATGTCCCCAAGTAACTCTAGCAATACTTAAACTAAAAGACGAAAATGGAAAATATAACATGTCAATCTTCCTCGGAGAATAAGGACTCAAAACTGATGATGTTGAACTAAAGATTGAGAACCGATCTATGCATGATCCGGAAGCTGAGCACCTTAACCTGCATCACGAGAAGATGTAGAACAGAGTATACCTCACTACTTGAAAGGTACTAAGCATGCAGGATAGAGTAAATCTGAATAATAACATAACTTAAATAAATCATATAACAGGGGAATGATATAAGATATGTATTATTCTATCATGAAAAATACTAAACATGAGATAACTGAATGTAATGACAAAGTTTATAACATGCTGATTGTAAGGACCCTAAAAATGAACTAGTGATACTAGAGCCTCGTATGTTAGAATATAGTTGTTAATCTAGTATAAATTCTTAAAATGAGTTTAAAAGTCAGTTTGGTTGTGTTTGAGGTGAAACTTCAATGGACGACCACGAGGTTCGAAAACTAGTCCTTTGTGGGCTAGTGTGTTCTCGTGCTAGTGTGTTCTCGTATGTTGTCTATGTTTTTTTGTGTCATTTTGTGTCAAAAATTGGTTGAGGTTACCTACTATAAAGAAGTTCAAGTTTAGGTGTTAACATCCGGTTATTACTCACCAAGGACCACCGTAATGGTCCTTGAGGAGGAACCAAGGCTTAAACCCCAAAACTGTTAAATGAGGGTGACCTACGGCCATGACCTACCGCCAGTAGGTCATTTGAAAGGGTGTCAGAGGCCTCTATGGATCCTGACTTAGTCTAGGAGCCTTGCCTCTCATTGAAAAGCTTCAAACCAACACCACACCCATGTAGTACTGTCACGACTGGAATCTAGACCCCAGACGAGACCGGCGTCGTTGACCTCTCAGAGGTCGCAGACAAGCCTACTTACGTCATTCTTACTTGACATAGGTTAATTTTAGCGGAAAATTTGAAACTTTTTGTTTCTAAATATTGCTTACTAAATATTTCTAATACATTCGTAATTTGTTCACCATCAACCATCTAACATTAAGAGATAATCAAATGAAAGGAATTGTTCAATACTTATAAAGCGTATAATTGCCAAAATGGCACCAACACATAGTCTGAATAAAAACAGGAAAGAAACGCTAGTGGAACATGCTCCACTAGCTCAACTCTAAAACTAAGCTAGAATATAAAACAGTAGCATCCTCGAAAGCATGAGGACCTACCAACTCCGGATGAATGTTGGACGTCTGGATAACTTCAACGATGATCCTGTAGCTCTATCGTCCACCTGTGCCTGCACCTAAAATAGTAGAGTTTGTATAGGCTTAGTACACACTTGTACTAAGTATGGGTATATGCAAGCACACACCAAGGACATGCATGAGAAAGAATAGCTCTTTCCTAACAACATGATTTTTGGAAGTCAAGTCAGTGGACTTGCCAAATTGAGATTAGGAAAGTTTCCAAATTTGGATTAGGAAAGTAAATGAGCTTTCCAAATTTGGATTAGGAAAGTTATGTCATGAGAATAACATATGTCATCATACTTATCACATTTGCACACAACACATAACATTTACACATAGCACATATCATATAGCACATAGCACCTTTTGCATATAGCACATAACTTATTTAATGTCATTCATTCATATGCCATGAGACCTTGGAATCATGGACTTAACATTAAGACATCCCAGAAATGAGGGCTCAATATATGGGAACTCAACTAGGGAGTCTTCATTAGCAAACACAGAGTCTGCTTCATTCATTCATACATACATCATTTCATTTCGTTCATAGGCCAGTGTGAAAACCATTTATACCTAGGGTGTAGTTTACGACTATCATCGGGTTTGCTGTGCAATGATCAAGAATAACCTAGTGTTATTACCTGAGTCTAGCTCACCTCTTGATTATCCTCTACTAACACCTTTGGTATCGTTTATTTCATTATGTGCATTATTTGAGGCTGGCCTCATTAATTCATTGGGAACTTTAACTTTAACCGACATAGATCATGTGAGCATCATGAAATCCAGTGTCTTCCCCACACCGAAAAGAGGTGGAATCACCGGCCAAAGTGACCCAAAACATGCTAGCGTACATGGGAATCGAACCCCGCTAGATCCCTATATTGGCAGTATAGGTTCGAAGACTAGGAGATACAAGGAGACCCATACCCGGCATGCCGGATAGTCTCATCTCATGAGAGTTACGTGAACCTCCGCCCTTCCCGAAAGAAGGCATCACCGCTCATAGCTAGTCTATCGGTGCTCAGTATAAAGTTCCATTACATTCATCTCATACGTTATGGAAGTTGGCTTCTAGTATGAGGACATCATAGCTCATTAGATGATTTCTCATCTCATCATTAGTATTAAGTGTGTTATGCTCAATACTTTCATTAGAGTGTTCATAGAGACTGGTCTCTTCATTATCTTACACTCTCATAGGTGAGTACGTTTTGGTAACATTTACTTAGGCTCATTTGAGATTGCTCTCATCTTTTACATTAGCCTCATATCATGTTGTCACCACATTCATTAACATTAGCACATTTGCTCTTCATAATTACTCACCCCTTTTTACGTGAATGTTCACTTCATCATATGCCAATGCACTTGGCCATTTAGTGTGTTTCACACTTTTACTTAACCCTTCTAGGGTTACATCATTTCATTTTTCATTTCATCATTCCATTGTTCATTTCGTCATTTCATTGTTCATTTCGTCATTTCATTGTTCATTCATTATATCATTGTTCATTTCATCATTTCATTGTTCATTTCATCATTTCATTGTTCATTTCATCATTTCATTGCTCATTTCATCATTTCATTGTTCATTTCATCATGTCATTATTAATTTCATTATTTCATTGTTCATTTCATCATATGCCAATGCACTTGTCCATTTAGTGTGTTTCACACTTTTACTTAACCCTTCTAGGGTTACATCATTTCATTGTTCATTTCGTCATTTCATTGTTCATTTCATTATATCATTGTTCATTTCATCATTTCATTGTTCATTTCATCATGTCATTGTTCATTTCATCATTTCATTGTTCATTTCATCATTTCATTGCTCATTTCATCATTTCATTGTTCATTTCATCAATTCATTGTTAATTTCATCATTTCATTGTTCATTTCATCATTTCATTGTTCATTTCATCATTTCATTGTTCATTTCATCATTTCATTGCTCATTTCATCATTTCATTGTTCATTTCATCATTTCATTGTTCATTTCATCATATGCCAATGCACTTGGCCATTTAATGTATTTACACTCATACTTAACCCTTCTAGGGTTTCATCATTTCATTACATACATCTTAGGATCACTTACTTTTAAACGTATGTTAGACTTATGTGTCCATACATAAAAGCCATGAGGCTTCATTCATATATCGTCTAAGTGATTCATATCTTCCTAAGATTATGTGATACAAGACTTATGCATCTTGTATGTATGCCAAGATCTCGATTTCGATCTAAGTTGGTGGCATTATTCTTGAACATTTAATTCACGTATGACTTATGTATCAATACGGAATTTGGGGCAAGGGAACCCTATTTCGAATCCCTTGGACAACACTTAATCTTATTTTAAACTTGATAATTGCATTTTTCAGATTTGGGAGACCCTAGTTTGATTCCCATCAACCTCATAACATTTCCTTTCTTTTTCTCCTCTCCTTTTTCGTTTAAGTCAAGGAGGTTGTGGGTTCAATCCCCCACAAGCTCATTATTTTTATTTTTATTTATCTCTTAACTTTCTCACCTATCCAAGAGGTTGTGGGTTCAATCACCACTCTCCACATTTATTTTCTCCTTTATTTTTCTCCTAACTCTCTCATCCATTCAAGAGGTTGTGGGTTCAATCCCCACTCACCACATCTATTTTTCCTTGCATTTTTCTCACGAATTTTTTATGAAATTTTCATTTAGTGAGGTCATGGGTTCAATCCCCAATGAGCTCACATTTTAAAAAAAAAATTAAACGAAGCTCATTTTCTTAAAAATTGGCCGAGACTACAATTTCTAGCAGGCTGGAAATTTAGTCTCTTCCAATCCATTTTTGTCTTTATCTTTTGTTGATTTTCTTGTAGCTTTCATGTAATGATGTCTTGGATTCAATCCTTAGTGATTTCATTTATTTTACATTCATTTTTCATTGCATTTTGTACCACTTTGTTTGGCCGAACCCAACTTACCAAATGCTGGAAATTTGTTCACTATTTTCAGCTTCTTTTTACCATCATTCATACGTTAATTCTTAAGGCATTTAGTGGATCATTTGGTGCATCTTTAAGTGTAATCTTTTTATGATTATATTAAGCCAAGAATTACCATTACATCCAGCAACATTACACAACTTTTACACCTCATGATTTACACAAACATTTGCACATAAAATTCAACCATAAAAACATATCATTTTTCACATACTTTCGGTTGACATAACTTAACATGCTTACAATTCTAAACACATAATCATAAACACATTATCACGAAAATCACACTTCATACTTAAACTACCAGCAAACATACCCAACCTACGATTCATTGGGAACTAGTGACAGGGACATGCAACGGGAACAATCCTAGTTTTCGGATTAGAATTTACTGAAATTAAGGGGTCTCTTGGGAAAGGGACCAAGAGAGAAGAAAACCCATACCTTTTATGTAGTTCAAACCTTGACTTGATGCCCAAAACTTTCCCCAAAAATCACGTCCAAATACCCTCAACTTCAACACCAATTCGACGGAATAATCCTCCCTCTTGCGATGTTTTTGATTAGTTGTTTGTTTGTAATTTTCGTTTTGAGTTCTTCAAGTGTGAAGAACTTTGGTTTACCTACTGTTTTTGAAGTTATTTTGGCAGAGAAAAACGTGAATGAGAGAATGGGAGAGTTTGAGCGTGAGAGTTGAGAGATAGACGTGAGAGAGTGACAGTCATATTAGGCTTAGGAGTCTAGTTTAAGACTTAGTCAAATAAGGTTTAGTTCATTAAATAAAAATCTGATTTTTATTTTATTTTAAATCAGCTAATGAATAATAATTATTAATTAATTTCATTAATTTAATAGCTTAAATAAAAATCACATAAATTCATTGCTTCCACCTAGGTTCGAACCCGGGTGGAGCAAGACTTAACTGTAAGAGCTCCATTTCGTCTCTCTCTCCCAATTTGCCCCTACACCTTATTAAATAATTAATTAAATATATATTTAGGGTAATTACGATATTACCCTTAGCCTGGTAAAAGACCATTTTACCCCTAGACCCTCAAAACTTAAGATTTCCTCTCTTTAAGTCCGGTAAAGACTCCTTCGAGTAAATCTTCGTATTCGAGAGCCCTACATGGTTGGTCCCAACCTTTCCTAGCTCAAATAACTCCCAAATTTAGTTGGCTTGGCTGTACCAAGGGTTCTGAGGTCTGGTTCTACGCGCATCAATCCGTGTGAACCCTGGTCTAATCGCAGGCATTCTTGGCACATTAAGCATTACTTAGCATATCTATTTTTAGGGTTGTTACAAGTACGTGCCGTCAAACCACCTACGGTTCGTAGGTGGGGGTCATGGGTAGTCACCTGCAATTTTTGCATTATTTCGGCCAAGCCAAGGGTGGTTTGGTGAATTCCACCCTTGGATAAATAAATGTGGGGACGGTAATTTTATGTAATTTAGGGTATTTTAAGTTAGTTTAAACACTACAACCTAGAATTAGACTTCATTCTTCAAAACTCTAAACCCTTCCCTCCCAAAAGTTCTTTCAAAACTTAATGGAAGCTTAGGGTCAACATGGAGCTAGGGTTGGCGATTTCAATGGCTTTCTTCTTCAATTATCTTGGGATTTAATCAATAAGGTATGTGAGTTCTTTATGTAAGGTTAGCTATCACCTTAGAGCCAATTTCAAAGTTATTTCAAAGTTCATGAAATAGTCCAATTTTCAATCTAACTCATTAGTTATTGCATGAAACGATTTCAAATGATTTATACGTCATAATTGATGTTTAATTGAATATTTTTAAGATAAAACTCCCTAAACCCATGATATTAACTATATTCCTAAATTTGACTTTTAAAGTGGGGTTCATGATAATGTTTGGACATTAATGTAATTGAGTTTAGATTTAATAATATTGTTGATCCTTATTGTTATCTACTTCTATTGATGATAAATTGTTGGTATATGTATGATTTTGGAATTATACCATTGTGGGCAAATTATGGGTGAGTCTTGTTGTGATGATAGAATTGTTTGGAATTGAATGATGGTGAGTATGGATTAGGAGAATGGTAAGCTAACCTAATTCCCCTGTTAATGTAGAGTGGATATTAGAAATGTTCTTGTGTTGTATGGTGCACTTATGGTGGAGGTGTTTATTATCATGACCTTGTAGGCATTATTATGTGAATTATGGTATTATCATGTTATGGCATATACGAAGATATCGAATGAAGTTGGTTATATGACCTTAATGTGATCTTGTATAGGGTTATGGTACATGAGGATATATAGGGTGAAAGTGCTTATATGATGTCAAAGTGATTTAGTGTAATGATTATGGATTGTGAATGGTATTTCTAATGTGAAGAATGTCTTGAATTAGTAGACATAGGTGCCTCTTATTGATGTATGAAAGCTTATTGATTATGAGCTCTATGACTTGGTAGACTTAGGTGCCTTCTCCTTGATGCATGAAAGTTATGTTGAATGTGATCTCTTGACTTGGTAGGCTTAGGCATCCTTTCTTGACAATGAATGAATGGAAGTCTAGGATAGGTACACCTAAATTGATGCCCTTCTATGAATGACCAATGAAAGAATGAATTAAATCGAAAAGACCTAGCATGGTACCCATTTCATAAATGAGATATCCTAATGAACCTTGATCGTTAGACCCTTGTGGTGCCCTTTGTGGTAATTTTATTATGTGTCAGTAGTCTTTGTGATGGTACCCTCTCTAATACCCTTATGTGAATGACACTACTCTATGGTAACTAAGTCAAAGCACCGAGTGGATATGCTTATGGTAGTAATGCTACATGAGTATGAGATTAGAGTATAAATAATCCTTTCAATATCCCCTGATACAGGTTCATACATAGGATGTGTCCTAGTTCTACCCTTGGCAAGTGGAACACCTTCCACGGTGTGGGGTCTTATGACACAAAATTCCATGCTGATGTAGTATGGTCTATGTCGGTTTATGCATTTGGATGGGTTCTATGATGTGTAGATAGTAGTATTGGATTCTATCTACATATGTCACAAGTAGGACTTGAAGATGTTAAAGTTAGTTCCCAAGGTCTCCTAAGACCATTATGTGAAGTAGCCTATTTTTGTAGTTGTCTCTAAAATGGCTTAAATTAATAATGTTCACTTGGTGACAATATGTTGAAAAGGAAAGGTCTCTATATTTGGTAGTCTTGAGAAACACTTAGGTGTGTATTGAAGAGGTTATATAGGCGGCCACTTCATGTCTTACTTAAGTGGGTCTTAGGATAACCTTAGGTGGAAGTTCAAATGTGATGAAATGGTTTTATTTATGTACATGGTTATGTGTTCTGTTGTGGTCTTGCATTATATGCAATTGTTGACTTCAAATATGTCTTTTACACTTGTCAATATGATGTGTTCACCTTAATAGCATGAAAAGAACGTTCTACAATAAATTTGCCTTTTTTGCATATTTTTGCATGACTTCCATACTTAGTGCTTCATTGCGCTAACCCCTTTTTTTTTTACCCCTTTTAACTAAAGTGTACGGAATTGAAGATTCGGTCATGTGGTTGAAGAATAGGTTTCTAAGGTGATTGATGATGAAGTTTTGGTGAGTCCTCATAGATTCGAGGATAAGATCACACATGTTTCTTTTATTGTCTTCTTAGTCTTTATTTAAAAGTCTGTATGGGCTTAGTCCCTATGTTGTACTTTAAAGATGTTAGATGGTTATGAGACATATGTGTAGAGTCTAAAAGTCTTCCGCTTGCTTATTTACAGAAAATGTTCTTCGTGTGTGAAGAAAAGTTTTAAATTCTTCCCTATTTTTAAATATCATATGCAATGAATGATCCATGAGGCTTGTATAAAACCTCTTCGAGGTCGAGTTCTAGGGGTGCTCTCGTGTCTAGAAACTGATACTAAAATATGAATGTAACTGAAACAAGGACAATTCAATAGAATCTGACTTAAAAGGAAGCTAGTAATAACTGACATAAGCCACATGTACTAAATGTAGAGTCTGATGTATACGCCCCATCAAGAAGACCAAATATACCCTGCCATAGATATAAAGACATGACTGGTGTGATCATTGAAATGATACCCACAGAACGAACTTGCTACCTATGGGGCACGTAGTTCTAGGACTATAAGGGGGACTGAACCTAGTCCAACTCAATATTAATCTCTCGCACATGATTATGTATTTAAAAGTTTATATCTAAATTTCTGTAACATATTAGATAGCTCATGTACTGACATGCTAACTAAAAATGCATTAATCTAGTGATAATGAAACATTCAAATTTGAGGCATGTATATCTGAAATATCCAACTGAGCATATACAATTCATGAACAAAAGGAACTACATAGATAGGGTTCTGAATTTATTAATGAATCAACAAATAAACTATACTAAATTCATTATGATCTTATTTGGATAACAACTAAAAGCCAACAATTTCTAACATTCAATAAAACATACGTCTAGATAATATTCACGCAATCAAGATTGTGCCTAAAATCTAGGGACCTAATGGGTGAAAGGAACCCACTAGTAAAATCCCACATACCTGGTGATGAATTCCACTAAGAAAGCTTTTGATTTTGAGGTTGGAACTGATGAAAACTCGTTGTGTTCTTGAACTACGGCTTGGTAAACTTTATCCTTTATTTTGATCTAAGTTTTATGAATTCTTGGTGGATAATTGAATCGTGTAGGTTTTAATTTGTTTATTAGACTAAAAATGAACAAAACCACATAATTTTGGGTTAAAATATGTAGTTTAGGTGTCCAACGCATAGGGGGAAAACCACAATAACCCTACTGCAAAATATGATGGGGCTGACCACGGACATTTTGACGGATCGAGAAAGGGACCACGGTTCGTTGGACCGGTCGTGGTGCTTGGCTATTAGCTACTTGTTCTAGGGTTATAATCCACGTGCCCTACCACAGACCGTGTGGAGGACCATGGACCGTGAAGGTCCCTGTGATCCTCACTTGGGCTGAGGTTTAGCGACTTAGGTTCACAGACTCTCCCAAAGACCGTACCTAGGAACACGGAACATGAAGGTCCCTGTGGTCATCACTTAGGCATGGGGGATTCTAACTCACCTCCACTAGCAACTTTTATGACCCGTGAGGTGGTCCACGGCCCGTGAAGGGTCCCGTGTGTAACACTTCGAAAGTCTAAGACGTGTTCTAGAGCCTAAAATATGTGTCAAAAGGTTTAGACACTATTTTAAGGTCATAAATAATTAATATAAGTCATTTATAAAGTATGGAAATCAAAACGTCAAAGAACGTCCATGATTTAAAGAAATTAGCTCAAGAGGTGCCAGAGTGCCTTAGCCTATTTGACAAAGTTTTAGGAGTCGGATAAATGATAAAATTTGTTGAAAGGGTGTCTAACATGTATTAGAGTTATATCATAGTAGAAAAGTCCAAGTACAACTCCCCAAGGATCAACCAAGGCCCCTTGAAGATGACTCTTGCATTTGGGTCGAAGGCATCCTAAGGCAGTGTCCACAGACGACTTGCCACAGACAGTTCGCGGTCCAATCGGTGGGGCATGGAATACCTCCGTCGATGGACATTTAGAATATTTGGCAAGGATTGTATTTTAACCAGTCTATGATCGAAATGACAGACCAATAGTACGGAGGGTCCTGTGGTCGTCAATTGACACACGATGCATCGATCGTGGTCTCGTCTGTGAGTGATTGTTTTTGCTATAAGTTTTAGGTTAGCTGGATTTAATTAATTAAGTGGTTATTTAATTAGTTTGGGGTTAAGGGAGGGCTAATTAATTCAATTAAAAACCTATATAAAGACCCTAACCTAATTAAGCTAACCTAACTCTCATAATTCCCAAACCCAAATTCTCTTCCTTCTCTCTTCTTTCTCTCTCCGAAGTTGAAGAACACCATAGAAGTCAAGGTCAAGGTGGGTTATAGGGCTGAAAAAACCAATTTTTCTCCATCAATCTTCATCAAATAGTAAGGTATGGGATTTCTTTCACCTTTGGGATTTCATTCCCCAAAGGGTTCCTTCAAATTGATTTCGAAGATGAGTTTTCAGTGGGTCCCTTCCAATCTCTAAATTGATCTTTCAATTTGATTTGATTATTATTTATTTTTAAATTATTGGTTATATCATGATGAATTATGACTATATTACATAACTTATTGATGGATTGGTCTAGTTTGTGGGGGATGATATTTTCCCCTTAACCCTAGGTTGTGATCTTGAGTTGAATTGTGTAGTGTAGGTTCAACTGACTTGGTTATTGGTTGAATTACTATCTTATGATGTTATTGTATCAATTTATGAATATATTGAGATGAATTGTACTCCTATCATGCTAGTTTTTAAGTGATTGATCTCAGTTGTGAAGTAGATTATGAATTTGAGCTAAGTCTTTAATATTAAGCTATCAACTAGTGATGGATTGTTGTATAGTGCTTCAATTGACTTCATTATAATGATGGTTACTATTTTATGATTATATTACACCAATTATTGGGTTGAGTTTGAGGGTTGATGGTAAGACCTTGATGTTGGCTTACGAAGGAGACTTGGTAAGTCTTGTGATCTTAACTCTTTACTTCAAATGTGGTTACCTGTGATTAAGTGATAATGTTGTGTTGATGTATGCCTTATATTAAGATTGGTAGGGTTGGTATGATGTCTAATTGAAATGTCTTTACTATGGTTTGTGAGGTTTTGGATAAGATGTAAATGTTGTAAGGATGGTGATAACTTACTAATGTGCCTTATCATGAATGATTATGTAAATGTGCTAACCTCACGTGTATGAATTGTAATGGAAGTAAAATACTCATGCAATTCTTATTGAGCTATGACGATGATGATTATATAAGGGATATACCCTATGACCTAAACTAAATTTTTATAATAATGGATGATTTAAAGACATTTCAAAAGGGACGTTAGCTTAGCACCAAGCGAACTTTACAATGGGAGGTGTTAACTTTCCGTAGAGGAAGATTCACCCTATAGTTCTGCATGAGGTTTTGACTCCCTTTTGACGGATACTAACCCTATGGATTCTGATGAGATGAGGCTCAATTTCCAACTGACATTCCGAGAGTTCATACCTATATCTTATTTTCATAACTATGTTTTCCACATAGAAGACTAGCTGGTGGATCCACCTAGAAAAGCTACGTGTATGTTTGGTTCTACTTTGGCCAGTAGACCACCTTCCATCGGTGTAAGGTTTTACAACACCGGATTCCACACTTAGCTCTTGTGGTCTATGTCTGTTAAGGCAAGTGTTCCTTATAAAAAAAATGAAGTAATGAAGTACAAACAAACTAGGGTGACTTAAGAGGTTTGAATTATCCTAGGTAGGGATATGGGACTCTACCTATTTCTTGCACTAGTTTGCCTTGACGGAAGCCTTAGGTGGTTGTTCTTAGGTATGTATATGGTTATAAATGTAAATTATGATAATGTGATGATCCTACATGTAAATGAAACTATGTGATGTTGGTTACTCTTATGAACATGTATTTGGTCTCTATTGCTAAAATATGATATTATGTACTCTTAGTGATATGTTATGTGAAGTTGGACATTGGTTATGGTTCTTTCTAGGTTTACTTGATTAAGTAAGGTTATGTGAAGTTGGACATTCATGCTTTTGATGTTATGACTTGATGATAAGTTGTATTTGATTATGGGTTCAAGTATGTTTATATGCATGTGACTTGATTTGACTTAAGGTGGTTTGGTCTTGTATAATACATGATATTGACTTGATGAATATGCATTAATGACTTGTATTAGTTCTTGAATGTGCATAACTCTTTCCAAAAAAGTAGCTAGTTTTAATTAAATGTCCCTTTTTAGCATGATTTGATATTATATGTGCATATGGTCTCATACTTAGTACATGTGATGTGTTAACCCCATTTTTTCCCTTTTTCCCAACATTTTAGGTTGCGATCGTTTAAGGGATTTTGATAGGACTTTGAAGGAACAGTTGGAATTCTTTCTCATCAAAGTTGGGTAGGTACTTACTTTCCGAGGGCAATGCCAATATCGAGCTTATGAATGTTATTCTAGTTTTAAGACTTCTATGTTCTTTCTTTTATATTTGAGTATTAAAGATTGTATAGCCTAGATGTGACTTTATTACATTGATGTATGGGTAATAACCAATTGATATACTCTTTTTTTAGATGGTTATGAGATGAGACACTCTTTTAAGACTATGTTAAGTATCTTAAATATCTATGTGCAATAAAAGTAGAAGACTATGTTATTTTCTTATACCAAGGGTCTATGTATACTCGATATAAATATATATTACATGTATGCGAGACGTCTATGCAAACCTCATGATAGATAGAAAATGTTTTAAATTGTCCGCATTTTTAACATATGAATGTAATGATGTAAACTAAGAGGCTAGTCTTAGTCCTCTTCGAGGAAGACGACGCTGGTTCCGTCTAGGGGGTGATCCCCGGATGTGACAAACTTGGTATCCGAGCATGAGGTTGAATATCTTTAGATTCGGTGTCTCACTCAACCACGTCTATGTAGATTCTTACTCATAATTGTGAAATGCGCCACACTTATGAATAGGAAACTATATGATGCTTAGGAAACTCTCACTTTCTTGGAAATCCAAAGTTGTGCCTCTAGAATCTTGGTTCTATGTGCCTTTAGAATCTAATCCTTTTATTGTTATTATAGGCAATGAATACTCAAAGAACATACGCTCAAAGATTTGATGAAGAGATTGCCATTGCGAGAGTTCCTCCCCGTGGTAATCAAGTCCCTCTTCTTGAAGAAGTTGCTAATGATGACCAAGCTCTGGTCAATCCTCTACCTATGATGGATAGTGACATAAAGTCTGTCTTTCTCCAAATGTCCCAAGCCATTATTACACAAGCACAAGCCGTCACTACTCAAGCACAAGCCATGACGGCCCAAACTAATTGGGAGGTGGTACCCCGAGGAAACTAACATGTTGGTACAAGTGCCTCCCGTTTGAGAGATTTCATTAGGATGAATCCCCCTACTTTCTATGGGTCCAAAGTAGAGGAAGATCCCCAAGAGTTCATTGATGAAGTCTACAATATTATCTATGCTATGGGGTGACTACTTGTCAGAAAGCTGAGTTAGCCACTTACCAACTCAAAGATGTGGCCAAAACTGGGTACGTCCAATGGAGAGAGAATATGCCTTTAAGGGGTGGACCGGTGACTTGGGATATCTTAAAGAAGGCTTTCCTTGATCGGTTGTTTCCTAGAGAGAAGAGAGAAGCCAAAGTGGAAGAATTTATCTGTCATGACCTGGATTCTGGAATCCTGATCGCAACCGGCGTCGTTGAACTCTCAGAGGTCGCAGACAAGCCTCATCTTGCATTCGTCACATTCATCTAGTTAAATTTGCAGAAAAATTTAAAACTTTTTAAACGTATGAAGTTTACTTAGACTTCATATAGTCATTACGTATTAAACATTATATACTAAGCTCAACATCAATAGAACAACCATCTATTATAAATAATTAATTCGAAATTGAAGATGAATATATCATAAATAGTTTGCCAAACACGGCCTTATTACAAAGCTTCAAAATGAAGGTACGAAAGAAACGCTAGGGACAACATCCACTAGCTATGTCTAAAACTAAGGCTACTATATCTGTAGCATCCTCGAAATCATGAGGACCTACCAATTGGTTTGGATAAACGCTGAAGTCCAAACCGCTGCAAGTGTCGTCAACCTGTCCTTTGACCTGCACCTATAAAAATAGTAAATAGTAGGGGGTTAGTACACCACTTGTACTAAGTATGGGTGTATGCACACATACACATAAATCTATGCATGATCAATGAAAGCTCTTCCTAAGAAACATGCCATTTGTGGAAAGTCTAGTCATTAGACTTTCCTAATTCGTTAGTTGTGAATTGTGGTATGAATATGATGTATTTTAATGCATTCAAATCACACAACTCATTTTCTATATGATTACAAGACATTAGTATCATCAACATAATTTTAGAACAACTCGAGCGAAGATTTGATAATTTGATCCTCTTAGGCCGAGAGCTCCTATTTGTACACTTAGATTATTTTTCATTATTTTTATTCTTCTTGTTGTGTAGTTCAATAACTCCTTTGGTCCTATGTTTTACTTACAAGTGCAATGATTCATTGTAGTCCCATACCCACAACGAATCAATTAAGTAATTCAAGAGATTAAGGAAATGACTTAACTACAATTTGGGGCATGAATATATTTATACGTCAATACTTATTGACTATACTCATTCTTTAGTTGATTGCATAATGTTCATAGTTCTTGAGCATATCATTAAAGATTATGATCTTGCTTACTTTGGGCATGAATTCTTCATAAACCAATCTTTAGTGACTATTCATATTATTGTATCATTGTCCTAATGTAAGAAGTCATTATAAGCCAATCTTATTTGGTTAATATCTTTTGCCAATTATATAAAATCATTATAAGCCAATTTATTTGGTTTTATCATTTTCATAACATGAGGATTCATTATTAGTTATGCCCTTTACTTATTGTAACTTTATTGGACACGATTTGACTATCCTTACAACAAGTTATTCATTACATCAAGTATTCATTACATTTCATACACCATTCTCTATTGGTTATGCCATTGACTTCATTACTTTCATGTTTTATATATTATAAATTTCATATACACGAGACCTTGGAATCGTTGATATAGCATTAAGACATCTCAAGTGAGGACCCAACATATGGGACCTCGACCCGAGGGCCTTCTTTAGCAAACACAGAGTCTGCTTCATTCGTTCATTCGTACTTCACATTATTCATTTCATTCATTTGTAGGCTGATGTAAACACCAGCTATACCTCGGATGATGTTTAAGACTCTCATCGGGATCATGAAGTGCAATGACCAATAATGACCTAATGTCATTACTTGAATCTGATTTCACATCCTGATTGTCTTGCACAAACACCTTCGGTATCGTTCATTTCGTTATCTTTCATACTTTGAGGAACTCCAACCTTAACCGACATATCATGTGAGCATAATGAAATCCAGTGTCTTCCCCACACCTAAAAGAGGTGGAGTCACTGGCCAAGGTGAAACCAAAACATGCTAGCGTATATAGGGAATTGAACCCTGCTAGATCCCTATATTGGCAATATAGGTTCAAAGATTAGGAGATATAAGGAGACCCATACCCGGCATGACAGACAGTCTCATCTCATGAGAGTTACGTGAACCTCCGCCCTTCCCAAAGGAAGGCATCACCGCTCATAGCTAGCCTATTGCTGCTCAGTATAAAGTTCCATTACCTTCAACTCATATATCATGGAAGTTGGCTTCTAGCATGAGGACATCATAGCTCATTAGATGATTTCTCATCTCATCATTAGTATTAAGTGTGAATTGTACTTACACTTACATATAGAGTATAATTGAGACTTATTTACTCTTTTGATGACTTGTCATCCTTACTTTACATTAATGAAATGTGAATTGTCCTTACATATCATCCTTACTTTACATTGATGAATGTGAATTGTCCTTACATATCATCCTTACTTTACATTGATGAATGTGAATTGTCCTTACATATCATCCTTATTTTACATTGATGAATGTGAATTGTCCTTACACATCATCCTTAGGTGTTAATGAGACTAGTATCACACATTCTAACACCTTCATTCGTGAGTATTCTTTTAACAAATTAGCTTTGGTTTAAGTAAGACTTGTCTCACTTCCTTTAACACCCCATTCTGGTCACTTACTTAATTTAGACCCCTTTAATTATGTTATAACTCACGTTACTTCTTTACTTTAGTGTAGTAGCTTCATTTCATCGTTTATGGACGATGAGCACTTCCTTCAATGAGTTACATATGTTCATAGTTCATTCTTGTAGAGCATGTTGGGAGTTGTCCCAATGAATGGAATGACCTTGGTTATAGATTCATTGAATTAGTTTAGAAGTACTTGAGTTGTCATTTCATTGTTTTGGCTACACAAGATTGGCATATGATTAGTATTGGCCTAGAAAATTTGGAAATAACTTCATAGTCAATTTATTGGCACAAGCCAAACATTCATTCAAATATAATTTCATGGAATCATTAGCCAATTCTATTACATATTTTTGGAGATAATATTGTAGGCCAATTTATTGGCATAAGCCAAACATTCATACAAATATAATTTCATGGAATCATTAGCCAATTCTATTACATATTTTTGGAGATAATATTGTAGGCCAATTTATTGGCATAAGCCAAACTTTCACTACACTTGAACTTTTAACCTTTGATTAACTTACAAGAACAATTCAACGTTTTTACGTTCACAATTCGTGTGGATAGGGTATGTTAGACTAACCAATTCAATCTTTTTGGCATAAGCCAATTTTTTACGTATGTTCATATTTAAATTGCCATATGTATGAACCATTAGCCAATCTTTTAATCATTTACATAAGTTCCTAGCCATTAGCATATATTCATTTTGACCAAATAGAGTTAGCCAACTTTATTGGAATCAGATAGCCAATTTATTCAAGATATGATTTTATAGATGTCTTTGAGTCAATTCTTACTTTATGGCTTTTCGTGTCACGTTTTAAGAACATATTGGACAGAATCATATTAACATTTGATGGCTTTAGCATCTTCATAACATCATAACAACAGCAAGTCAACATTCAGCCAAAGGCACATAATTCACTTAACACATTACGGACTTATCTTAGTATATTATTGATCCTTAATTATCATGATAAGATTAACTTTACGCAATTACAAATTAATAAGTCCATTCAATACTCATCATTCAAGAACAATACATGTTAATAACATCCAGCAGCACATACCAACAACATGATCTCTAACCTATTCAACATTGATATCGAAAAGGATACTAGGGAAGGGAAGTTCGACGAGAACGACGGGAACAACCCTAGTTTTCAAGATCTTGTGAATCGTTCGAAGAAAAATACTCTTGGAGAAGGAATTCCAGGAGACAAACCCATACCTTATGTAGAACTTAATCTATGAAGACCACCTTGAACGAAACCTTGAAAAAACCTTGAAATCGCCTAGAGAAATCAATAAATTTTTTCCGTTTTTCTTTCGTTCCTTACTTGCTATTTTTGTATCGCCTTTTCTATGAGTTTGAACGTGATTTTTAGGTTTAAGAACTGATATTGAATTATAAAACTTAGGATTAATAAGTTAATTTAATAAACTAATTAACCAATTATCAAAAAGCCCCTCCTAAGTTGACTAAACATAGGAGAACATAACACTTAGTCAAATCTGGAAATTGGTGTTGACTATGGTTTTTGTCAACATTTTGACTTTATATTAATTAATTAAATCCTTAATTTAATTAATTTATGTACCTAGGGTAAGTACTAAAGTACCCCTAAGTTATTGGAACCAAAATTAACCCTTTTGGACCATCCTAGGTTAAGTACTAGGATGTTTCTTGAGTTGTACTAGGTTAGTGTAAGAATTTCGTTTTGATCATTTAAACTAATTAAATAAATTGATAATTTAATTAATTCGGTGACCTAAGGTAATTACTAAAGTATCCTTAAGTCGTTAGGACCATAACCAATCATTTGAACCATCCTATGTTAGGTACTAGGTTGTCTTTTTCTTGTTTTAACCAAAATCTGGAAATTGCTTTGTGATTTTGGTTTTGCCCCTTTAAATTAATTAATTAAGTTGCTAAATTAATTAATTAAGTAGCCTAGGATAATTAATAAAGTACCCTTAAGTCGTTAGGATCTTAACTAACTCTTTGGACCATCCTAGGTTAGGTACTAGGTTGTCCCTTGCTTGTCTTAACCGAAATCTGAAAATTTCCTTTTTAGTTTCGGTTTTAGCCCTTTTAAATTAATTAATTAATTTTCTAAATTAATTAATTAGGTAACCTAGGGGAATTACTAAAGTACCCCTAAGTTTTTAGGATCATAACTAACCTTTTGGACCATCCTAGGTTGTCTCTTTAACTAGTACTAGGTTAGTGTCAACCCGGTTTTGGTCCTAGGTTGTTGGGTGCAATAATTAGTTTATTTCTTTTGGTCCTAGGTTTGTTAGCTATTTAGGGCAGTAGTTTAGAGTCTAGAATTAGTTAGGAAGTTAGGCCCCACATGGAGGGGTCCCTTGTGCACGTTTCCCCCCCCCCCTAACTACCCTAACCGAATTCGGTTAGGGGGTCCCCTCCTTGGCCACTTCTTCACATGTCTTGCATATGTGCTTGCACATGGGTTGGTTGTACTTTCCTAACTAACTATTATTTATGGTTCCTTTGGGAATGTTTACTTATTGTCCCAAGGATCCTCACCATGTCCTTGGGCACTGCTTAATTTACATGATCATTTTAAATGGTCATGTGTTATGGTATCTAGGCTTGATACTTGGATGTCTCATACCCAATTTGTGAGTTAAAGGAAAAAGCATTTTAGCCTAGGGTCTTCATTGCAGGTACATTTCTTGGACAAGCTCATTAATGTTAGAAAATTGGCTAACACCCTTTAAGACAATATTTTCTAATATGCCCAATATTTTGCTTATTTGGGTATTATACAGAAATTAGCTAATACCCCTTAGCCAATAAAGCCTTTTGGAGAAAGGATTCAAGGAGAGAAGACCCATACCTTATGTAGAATTGAATCTACGAAGATCCCTTGCACGAAAACTTGAAGAAAAACCTTAAAATCGCGTAAGAGAATCGAGAGAAACTTTCTGTTTTTCCTTTTTGTTTGCTCACTGTTTTGGGTCGTGAATTTCCTAGTGTTTGAACGTGAGTCTAAGTCTTAGGAACTGATCTTGACTCATTCAACTTAGGCTAATTAAGTTAATTAAATAAATTAATTAGTTAATTACAAAAACGCCCCTCCTAAGTTGACTAAAAATAGGAGAACATTTGACTTACCAAAATCTGGAAATTGGCTAGGGTCTCGGCCAAATTTTGAATTTCTCATTAATTAATTAAGTTGTTAATTTAATTAATTAAGGGACCTAGGGTAATTAATAAAGTACCCCTAAGTCTTTGGGACCATAACTAACCCTTTTGGACCATCCTAGGTTAGGTACTAGGTTGTCTCTTTAAGTAGTTACTAGGTTAGTGTCACCCGGTTAAGTCTTTGGTTGTCGGGTGCACTAGTTGGTTTATTTCGGTTAGTCCTAGGTTAGTTAGCTAGTTAGGTCAGTTATTTAGAGTCTAGAGTTAGTTAGGGAGTTAGGCCCCACATGGAGGGACCCGTTCTCATGATGCCCCTAACCGCCCTAACCGAATTCGATTAGGTGGTTCACGTGGTCCCCTCCTTGTCCAGTTACACATGTGCTTGCACATGTGTTGCTTGTACTTTCCTAAGTAACTATTCTTGATGGTTCATTTTAAATGTTTACTTATTATCCAAAGGATCCTCACTATGTTCTTGGGCACTGCTTAATTCACATGATCATTTTAATTGATCATGTGCTATGGTATCTAGGCTTGACACTTGGATGCCTCATACCCAATGCGTTGATATGGTTGAATACAGAATTTTAGCTTAGGGTCTTCCTTGCAGGTACAATTCTTAAACAATGCTTATTCATACATAGAAAAATTGGCTAACACCCTTAGCCAATATTTTCTAATATGCCCAATATTTTGCTTATTTGGGTATTATATAGAAATTGGCTAATACCCCTTAGCCAATTTTCTATACTATGCCCAATATTTTTCAATATTGGGCATTGGGATGCCTATGTACCCCCAATACACATATTTAAAGACCTATTGGGCTCTTCACTAGACATGTAATTTTCCAGAATGTTACATTTTCCCCCCCTTAGGAACATTCATCCCTGAATGACACTACACATCATTTTAAAATAAAGAGGGTGATTTTCGAAAACAATTTAGCATACTTGAAACTTTACTCTCTGTGAATATCTGATTCACACTTACTCTGGATGATGCATAACACACTTCAGAAAGAAAAAATAAATGTTTTCTCTCTAAGTAGACAAACTTGAGAAAACAATTATGTGTAATACCTCTAAAATGACTTAGGTGAATCTAGAGCCTAACATGGATGTATGAGGGTCTAAGGTCCTAAGATGGTTTATAATGTTGTATTGAGGCAGTGTATAATATTTTAGGTGAATTGGAAGTCAAACGTCAAGGGACGACTAAGACGTTCGACGACTAGTCACCTTTGTGTCTCATGTGTGGTTATGTTCCTATATATGTGTTTCATGATCTTATCAGGTCCTTATATGAGTTACTATAGTGTTTATAGGCAGTGTGCAAATTTTCATGAAGTTTGGAGATCAAACGTCGAAGAACGTCCATGACATTCGAAAGGTTTTCCTTGAAACGACCTTGTGTGTCTTAGTATGTTTCATCGAGTTTTACGTGTTCGTTTTGGTTAAAATTGATGTGAGCGGTTCCTAACATGTGTAATAGTGTATTAGGGTTGTAAAAGTCTGGTAAAAACTCCCCAAGTACCAACCAAAGGGTCCTTAAGGAGGACCCAAGTTGTGGGCAAAAGCTGTCCCAAGTTGGCAGCTTGCTGCCTTAGTGTTCACGGCCAGTGGAGTGGACCACGGTCCGTGAATATGGTCTTGGACCTCCCTTATCCATTTAGAGGCTTGTAAAGGCAAGGAAACCACTGCTCCAAGGACCACTGACCGTCATAGGGGCCGTGAAACACCTTCACGAACCGTGAAGGTGGCCGTGGTCATTGAGCGGGCTGTCCAAAATTTGAACTTCAAATAATTCAAAAACGAGTTTTTATTAATTGGGTCCAGTTTTAAAAGGTTCATATTATTAATATAAATAGTTTTCAATTCCTAAAACACTCCTTTAACTCATTATTCAAGACCCCAAATCAAAACCCCAAAGTTCTAGCTCTAGAAATTTCCTCTATTGTTGAAACCTCAAGCTTCAAGAAAGAGGACAAATTCCTCAAGGTCCTCAACCAAATTTCGTGGATTACTTCTAATCAAGGTATGATTTTTGATCCTTGAAACTCTATTCATCAAGGAGACCAAAATTCAAAGAGATTTCTAAAGTTCTCTAAAGATGAACTTGTCCAATTTTATGATCTATCAATGGGTTCTTGCATTAAAGGTTTTGAATCATTATATATTGATTATATTGATGTTAATTATATGATTTTAACTCAATTAGACTATAAACCCATTGAATTTATGAACCCTAATTTTTGACTACTTTATGGTTGACTTGATATTGTCTTAATACTTATGAATTCTAGTGTAGTTTTCTATGGGTTGTTGAATGATGTAAGAATTGTATTCAATTGATGTATAGGCTATCTTAGACTGAAAAATCTATATTTAATTGACCTAAGACTCATTGATTATTATGGTTTTTGTATTTAATTGATGTTCATGGCCATGGTAAGGGCCTTATGGTATTGAATTGGATGACTTAACTATGGATTGAAGTGGTGAGAATGGAATGGTGGTATGCTTCCCTAATTCTATTTATTTTATGTAATTTATCTCTTGAATTATGTTGTGATTTGTATGGTCATTTATGGTGGCGGTGCTATGTGAATGATGTGGCCTTGTTTGCGTTACTTTATGTATGAGATGTTCATGGCCTTGTCGGGAATTACTTGGAGTATTATGATGATTTGTGTAATTGATTATGTAAAGTATGGTCATATTCATCTACATGTTAAGTGATGTCAAAGTATGTGTTCTTCTATTGATATTAGGCGATCATGTTAGACTTTGTCTATGTCCTTATGTGTGCAGTCTTAGAGTTGATGCATGATTATTCCTACCTGACTATGAGTCTATGATGGTTATATTAATGATGTTATAGTAATGTATAGGCTGACTTAAAGATGATAATGTTTATTCCTATGTGCTTCTATAATGATATGCTATATGTGATAAAGTGAAGTCAATGGTGTGTCTTGTGTGGAAACTTGTATCCCTTACTTGATACTTGTATGAATGTGAATATGAGATGTCTTGACTTAGGATGATAAAGCCTCTTAGTCTTGTATGTATGAATGACTTGAGATCTTGAATGATGCTAACAAGGTTCTTTATGTGAAACCGTAAACCTAGGGGTAAGGTTATGAATCTTAAAGTCGAAAGCGCTAATGGTATCCTTTTTATAATGAATGATCGCCTTCAGGTTGGTTGGATGGAACGGCATCACATCATACTTAGGAAAGTCATTAAGATATCTTCGTTGCCATTGTATGGCAAACCTAGGGGACCTCTTTGGTATTGTAAATGTGATTGGGTTATGAACTAGATATGGACCCCCTTCATGTGATCCTTTAATGTGAATTAATCTATGAGAACAAAGAATAGCACCAAGTGAGTATTGTAAGTGAAGTAGCTCTAGTTAAATGATGAGGTTAGAGTGAAAAGTAAACCCTTCATATTCCTTAACCATGTGCTTACCTAGGATGCGTCCAAGTTCTACCATTGGCAAGTAGAACACCCTCCGACGGAGTAGGTTACCACTACGGATTCCATGCTTTTCTACCATGGTCTATGTCGGTTATTGCGTATTCTCATCATATGGTATACATACTAGTATTTGAGAAGTTCTATGAAGTTTGGGTGGTGTAATGGTGTAACGACCCTCAAGTACACCCTAGAAGTTAGAGCATCTTTGAGTCGTCACATGGTAAATGAGACTTCGAGAAGTCTCAGTTGAGCCACTCGTACCATTCATTGCATAATAAAACGTTCTAGAATGAGTAAGAATTTAAAACTTTCTTCACACACGAAGAACTATTTTCATAATCAATACGCAAACGGAAGACTTTCATTAAAACATTAAACCCTTACAATATCCCATTGAACCATCTAAACTTTGGAGTATACGACACATGGGACTAAGCCCATACAAGACATAAAGTAAAGACTTAAGACATAGAGGAACATGTGGATATTGTGCTCGAATTGATGAGGACTCACCAATACTTCATCTTCAACTATTAGAAACCTATCCATCCTCCATGACACATCAATAATTCCAATTCCCTACAATTTAGTCAAAAAGGGAAAAGAAGGGGTTAGCACATTTTATGCACTAAGTATGGAAGGCATGCAACAACCATGAAAAAGTGACATTAAGTAAGTAACATGATTTTCTTGAATTTTGATTAAAACATCATACTATAATCATAAGAACAACATTTAACACTTTAGAAATACATAAGAAGTCATTAAACAATTATTCACATTTTTAAACACACTTTCCAGTGAACTACTTCACTGTATAGTGAACTCCTTCACTGTTACATTGAAGTTCCTTAATGTCTTCTTAGACATTAGTTAACATATAATTCCCTCACTAAAATGTATCATAAGACTCACTTAAGCAACACAAAGAGAGACCGCCCATAGTGAACTCCTTCACTGTTACATTGAAGTTCCTTAATGTCTTCTTAGACATTAGTTAACATATAATTCCCTCACTAAAATGTATCATAAGACTCACTTAAGCAACACAAAGAGAGACCGCCCATACACCCTCTCTAAGTATGCCTAAATGATGCTCAAGACTACTTAGAATGAGATACATTCATTTACAATACATCAAACACATGAATATTAGATCCTCCTACCAAAGGTGATTCTAAGGTTGACTTGAGTGAGTTGTGAAGCGACCGCCCATACAATCCCTTTCATACACACACAAGGCATCCTATAGACTACCTAGGATAGAATCATTCTCACTTAATACAATAACATACATAAACATGACATTCTCCCTTTCAAAGATTATCAAAAGACCTACTCAAGTAACTCAAGAAGAGAATGTTCATAATTGACCTCTTCAATAGTACCTAAGTAATCCTTAAGACTTACCTAAGTTTGGATCATGTCAAAAAAGTCAATCACTTTCATTAACTAGAATCATTATTAAAACTTATCTAAGTAAGAGATGAAATGACCATTCCTTTGCCCCCTTCATACCTTAACTAGACAACCCTTAACTACTCTAGATAAGTACTTATACATTTAATATACTTTCTTAACTTTAGTCATTACATTCCTTAGTTCATTTAAAAGACATTCATCACACAAAAATAATTCAAGTAATGGTCTTGAAGAAGACCTAGGGACTCTCACTAACATCTTCAAAGCCTATTGTGCAATGTCTAGATAGCGTCCCATACCATCACCTAAACTTCATAGAACTTCTCCAATACTAGCAAGTATCCCATATGATGAGAATAGGCAATAACCGACATAGAACATGGTAACAAAGCATGGAATCCGGAGTTGTAACCTACTACGATGGAGGGTGTTCTACTTGCCAATGGTAGAACGTGGACACATCCCATATAGGCACATGGTTAAGGAATATGAAGGGCTTACTTTGTACTCTAGCCTCATTCTTTAACTAGATCTACTTCCCTTACCATACTTACTAGGTGCTAGCTTTGTTCTCATAGATAATTCACATTAAGGTTCATACAAAAGGGTTCCATATCAAGTTCATAACCCAATTACATTTACCCTACCAAAGAGGTCCTCTAGGGGATGCCTTACAGTGGCGACAAGAAGCTCATCATGACTTTCCTAAGTATTGATATGATGTCGTTCCAGCCAATCAACCTTAAGTCCATCATTAATTACATGAAGGATACCATTACGGCTTTCAACTTCAAGTTCTATAACCTTACCTACTAAGTTCAAGGTTTCATATAAAGGATCTTCTTATCATCATTCAAGGTCTCACATATCATTCATACATTCAAGACTAAGATGCTTTAGCTTCCTAAGTCAATACATCACATGTTCACTTTCATAAATGCATCAAGTAAGGGACACGAGTCTACCTAAAAAAGACACAACATACTTCACTTTAGCACATATTACATGTCATTCTAGAAGCACATAGGAACAACCATTATCATCTTTAAGTCATCCTATACACTACTATATCATCATCAATATAGCCATCATAGACTCATATATCCAAGTAGGAACAATCATTCATCAACTCTAAGACTACACACAAGAACACATAGTCATAGTCTAACATGATTTCCTAAATAGAATCAATAGAAGAAACACATACTTTCACCTTACTTCACATAAAGGTAGATATGATCATAATTCACATAATCAACTACACAAATCGTCATAGTACTTCAAGTAGTGCCGACAAGGCCATGATCATCATTATACATAAAGTAACGCCGACATGGCCACATCATTCACATAACACCGCCACCATAAGTGGGCCATACCAATCACACATAATTCAAGATCTAAATTACAATAGATATACATAATTTTAAGAATGTTAGGGCAGAATACAATCCACTTGATCTCACTACTTCAATCCAAAGCTATATTATCCAATTCAATACCATAAGTCCCTTACCCATGGCCATGAAAATCAATTCAATACATTAACCATAATACTCAATGAATCTAGGTAGATTCAATATATATTTATTAATCTAATACAACCTAAACATCAATTGAATACAATCCTTACATCATTCAATAGCCCATAGAAAACTACACTAGAATCTATAACCATTAAGTAAATATCAATTCAATAAGCTTAACATGCAATAGACCTAAGAGTATTCAATACTCAATTGATCAAATTGAAACAGCCTATAAACCATACATACATAATCTATACATAAATCAAAAGCATATAACAATCTACACATAAATTCATTAATATCAAAGCATGATCAATTCATCCATATTTTAGTCAAATTTAGAGATTTGAAAATATCAAGCGTTGATGGATAATTTAATTAGAAAACATAAATTATACATCAATAACATCATATCGTAAGCTTTGAAAACGTTTCATGCAAGAATCCAAGACTTAGAGTAGAAATTGGACTTCTTCATCTTTTTGAAATCTTTGAAAATCATCTTTGAAATTGGCTCTAAGGTGATAGCAAGCCTTAGATGAAGAACTACCGTACCTTATTAGTAGAACCCAATGATAAATGAAGAAGAAACTCCATTGAAGATCCATCTTCAAGCTCCATCTTCATCTTGAGCTCTCATGGAGGTTTTAGGACAAACTTTAGGAGGGAAAGGGTTTGAATCTAAGTTCTAGGGTTTAAATGAGAGTTTAATGACTTATATAATCTTAAAATACCAATAAACACACAAAAAAACCGTCTTCACATTTAATAAGACTTGGGGTGAGTTTCCCAAAAACCCCAAGTCTTAACAGAAAAGCTGCAAGATTTCAGCACCATCGACGCCCAGCATCGACGGCCCGTGGTCTCACAGACGCCCCGTCAAAGGGGTCTCGTTGGTTTCTCCTGCAACTCCTCAACCTGCAGGACACATGGCTCCATCAACGCCACCCATCGACGGACCGTCGCCTGGTCGACTGGCCGTCGTTTGGGTCAGTCGATTGTCACTGCCTGACAGTGTTGAGACCCAAGTTGGGGTCCTCCTTCTAAGGCCCCTTGTGGGTCCTACGTAGAGTCGTACCTGGATGTTTCCAACCCAAATATGTTCGTTTACAAGTTTAGGACCTCTCACATGAGTTTCATTCAAAACGAACACGTAAAACACTACAAAACATGCTTAGACACACAAGGTCATTTCAAGGCACATCTTTCGAACGTCATGGACGTTCTTGAGCGTTTGACCTCCAAACTTCACGAAACTTGACACAATGCATATATTAACCATAATAACTAATTTAAGGACTTCATAAGCTCATGAATCACACATAAACACATAGAACACATATGAGGCACATAGGTGACTTAGTCATCGAACGTGTTGGTCGTCCCTTGACGTTTGACTTCCAATGCACCTAAACTCTTACACACTGCCTCTATACAACTTTATAGAGCGCTTTAGGACCCTATACCTTCACTACAACCACGCTAGGCTCTAGATTCACCTAAGTCATTTTTGGGACCTTACATATGGGATGCTATGTAGACATTGCACAATAGGCTTTGAAGATGTTAGTGAGAGGCCCCAAGTCTTCTCCAAGACCATTACATGAATGTCCTTATGTGATGAATGTGTCTTAAATGAACTAATGAATGTAATAACTTAAGTAATGAAACATGTTTAATGAATAAGTACTTATCTAGAGTAGTTAAGAGTTGTCTAGTTAAGGTGTGAAGGGGGCATAGAAATGGTCACTTCATCTCTTACCTAGATAAGTTTAAAGAATGGCTCTAGTTAGGGAATTTGGTTGATTATTTAGACATGATCCAAACATAGGTAGTCTCAAGGATTAATAAGATAATCTTGAAGAGGTCAAGTATGGACATTCTCTTCTTGATTTACTTGAGTAAGTCTTTTGATAACCTTTGGAAGGGAGAATGTCACATCACATGTATGTTGTTGTATTAAGTGAGAATTATCTTATCCTAGGTAATCTAATGGATCCCTCAAGTGTGTGTGAAGGAATTGTATGGGAGGTCGCTTCACAACTCACTCAAGTGAACCTTAGAATCACCTAATCTCATTGTTATGTGTTGGGTGCATTGTAAGTGTGTATCTCATTATGAGTGGTCTTAAGTATAATTTGGGTGTTCCTAGAGAGGGTGTATGAGCGGTCTCTACTTGTATTACTTAAGTGAGTCTTAGGATAGCTTTTAGTGGGGGAATTACATGCTAGAAAGTGACTCAATGTGAAGTTAAAGGACTTCACCGTAACAGTGAAGGAATTGACTGTAACAGTGAATTATCTCACTGTAAAGTGTTCCTTAAAAATGTGATAAATTGCTTAAGTGATTTCTTATGTGTTTCTTATGCGTATACTATGATGTTTTAAACAAAAAGAGCATATTTCCATTAAATATCCGTTGTCATCATTTTTATGCTTTATGTCATACTTAGTACATGTGTTTGTACTAATTCCATATTTTATCTATCTCTAAAGTGATTCATAGGTGAAGGTGCTTTTGGGAGATAAGCTTGGATTATAGTATCGTTCAAGCAAGTTGAAATATGTCCTCATTTGACTCGAGGGCATATATGTCTTATATTTCTCTTATTGAAGTATTGTAATAGACATAGTAGTATTATATTTCTATGATTTGATGAAATGAGACTTAGTATTTCCTATAGATTTTATATGAAAGAATTTTTGAAATACTATTCGCATATTTGTGAAAAGTTTTAAGTCCTCACTACTTTTCATTTATGTATATGATATGAACGATACGAAAGGGCTTGTACAAGGCCTCCGAGAGGTCAAGTACGCCATGCCATGACTCGAGATTGGTCCTAACTTCTACGGTGTGGTATCGGGTTGTGACAATATGTTTCTCTTAAAATTCATCAAGTGACTCCTTATATAACCAAGAAATTTATTGTCAATTAATCTGTATTTAATGCATTTAGAATTATGAATTTAAAATTTTTAAATGTCACTAGATTGTTGTAATTTCTTTAATAAATTTTCGACCAGCTATTGTTGTCTTACTTTAAAGTGATACTATCATAATTAGTTATGATTTTGAATGAAAATGTATTAATATATCTCAATATTAATTTTAGATTTGACTAATTATAAAATAAAAAAAAAGAATATTACAGTAAATATATGTTGTTTTTTTAATTATTTTATGTTCATACAAAATCATGACTAGTATTGAGGAAATATTTTTTATTTTACTATAATAGAAAGTATTGGTCAACAACTACAGCAGAATTGGCTCATGAATAAAAAGGAAAGTTAATATTTGGTGGACATAATTATAAAAGACTATTTGGAAAGAACCTTTACCAAAGCTTCAACAAGATGATTCTTCCACAAGTTGATTCTTCCACAAGTTGATTCTTCAAAAGAACCTTTACGGAAGCTACTTCCTTATTTCTCAACTTCTTCACTTTCCGGTCTAAAATCTCAACCAGGACATCTTCATTGGAAACTTTAGCATCAACCCCTAAGCCTTCTTGAGGAAGGACAGATACCAAGATCGCCTATGCACTTTTTGAGCATTGATACATGGAACACCAGATGAACGGGAGCAAACTCAATAGGTAATTTGAACTGATAGGCAGCACTTTCGACGTGTTCCAAAATCTCATATGATTCCATATACCGTGGAATAATTTTTCCCTTTTTACCAAACCTCACAACCCTTTCATGGGTGATATCGTCAAATAGACTAAATCACCTACTATAAACTCAAGGTTCCTCTTTCAATTGTGGGCATAAGACTTTTGCCAAATTTGGACTGTCTTCAATCTATCCCTTATGAATCAGACTTTATCCACGGCCTCATATACTAATTTGGTACCTATAAGAGCAAACTCACCTACCTCAAACCACCCAATCAAAGATCTACATCTTCTCCCGTAAAGAGCCTCAAATTGAGCCATGGCGAAACTTGAGTAGTACCTATTATTGTAGGAAAACTCAATCAATGGTAGATGGTCATCCCAATTACCCTTGAAGTCAATGACACATTCTCTCAACATATCTGATTGGGTTTGGATGGTTCGTTTTGCCAAACCATTCATTTGTGGATGAAATGTGGCACTAAGTTTAACCTTGGTAAGAAGTCCACTTTGGAAAGCTTTCCAAAAATGAGAAGTAAATTTAGTACCCCTATTCGAAATGATAGACAAGGGAACTCCATGAATTCTAACAAAAATAACCCAAATCGAATCATGTTGCCTTCGCGTACGAGGCAAACCCACAACGAAATACATATTAACATCTTCCCACTTCCAAGTAGGGATAACTATATCTTGAGACATACCTCCCGTTCTTTGATGTTCGGCCTTTACCTGTTGAAAATTAGGACATTATGCCACAAAATCCCATATATCCCTTTTCAAACTTGTAACATCCGGGGAGCACCCCTTAGACGTAACCTGCGTAGTCGTCCTCTTTGAGGACTAATACTATCCTCTTAGCATTCGTCATAACATTCATAGGTCCAAAATACGTAAATTTGAAAAACTTTTATTACTTCTACATGGAGGTTTACATACATCTCTACATACATATAATATATTCATATCGAGTATACATAGAACCTTCGTATAAGAAGATTACATAGTCTTCTACTTTTATTGCACACGTATATATATAAGATATAATATAGTCTTAAAACGGATGCCTCATATTAACAATCTAAACGGAGTCAAATCAACATGGGCATAAGCCCATACACAATATAGAAATGCCACTTAGGGATTACAACAATGTCTTCAAACAACGTGAATGAAATTAACGTCTTTAGACTATAACAAAGAACCATAGCTAGAGTAATATCAAGGCATCATCTTCGAACTTGAAGACATACCCACTTGGAGAATAGTTCCAAGCCTTCCCTTCAAATGATCACAAACCCTTCAATGACCCGAACCTAAAATGTTTGGGGATAAAAGAAGAAAATGGGCTTAGTACACCACTTGTACTAAGTATGAGACCATATGCACATATAAGATCAAATCATGCTAAAAAGGACATTTAGTTAAAGAATGCCAATTTACCTTTTGAAAATCTTATGCACAATCAAGCAAACCATACCAATTATCAAAACACGTTCAACAAGTCAAAGAAAGTCTTATGCATATCAACATACTTGAACCCATAATCTAATACAACTCTATCATCAAGTAATAACATCACAAGCATGAATAAGAGTTTATCACATCATAATGAAGCAAGAAAACTAATCATGAATCACCATAAAGTGAACAAGTGCAATGACCAAGCAAAGCCCCATAACCTTACTCAATCAAGTAACCCAACAAGAACCATGACTAATAACCTACTCCACATAACATAACCTTCAAGTATACATAAAATCATACTTTAACAATAAGGACCAATTACATATTCATAAGCATCATCATCATCATATAATATCATTTACATTTATCATCATATAAATACATAATATCAAGTGCCTAAAGTTCCTATCAAGGCAAACTAGTGCAAGTCATAGGTAGAGTCCCATACCCCTACCTAGGCTAAGTCAAACCCATCAAGTCACTCTAGTTAGTTTATGTGTTACTTCATTTTAGTTTAGGAAACACTTGCCTTAACCGACATAGACCACATGAGCTAAGTGTGAAATCCGGTGTTGTAAAACCTTACACAAATGGAAAGTGGTATGCCGGCCAAGGTAGAACCTAACATGAACATAGCATATAGGTGGATCCACTAGCTAGTATTCCAATGGTGGAAACATAGTTAAGGAACTTTGGGCCGTCTTGGAAACATCACTCTACACCCTATTTGGGTCAAGAGTCTATCCACCCCGTGAGGACCGTAGTGAACCCTACCTTCCCTATGTGGGAACGTGTCACACCCTCACATACAAGATCACTCAGTGCTAAGATAGAGTCCCTTTTTGAAATGTCTTTAATCCTTTATTAACAATCATAACTTAGTTTAGGTCATAGGGTCTAGCCCTTGTATAATCATCATCATCATAGCTCAATAGGAATTGCATGAGTATAATCCTTTCATCACAATCCATATAAGTAAGGTTAACAAATTTATACATTCATTCATAATAAGGCACATTGGTAGTCATCAACATCCTTATAACATTTCATCTTAATCAACCTTACAACCATAGTCAAGACATTTCAATTCAACATCATACCACCTTATCAATCCTAAACAAGGTATACTCTGTCACATCCCAAGACCAGACACTATGTCGCATCCGGGGAGCACCCCATAGACGTAACCGGCGTCGACGTCCTCTTTGATGACTAAGACTAGACTCTTAGCATTCATCATAACATTCATTGGCTAAAATATGCAGAAAAATTAAAACTTTTTAACTATATCTAATCGGAGGTTTACATAGACCTCTACATACACATAATAGTATAATATCGAGTATACATAGACCCTTTCGTATAGGAAGATTACTTAGTCTTCTACTTTTATTTCATACACATATATATAGGATAGAATTAGAGTCATAAAAATCCGTCTCATCTCATAAACCATCTAGATCAACAATACAACATGGGCACAACCCTACTACAATAAAAGTAAGCCGCATATAGGTTTTATACAACTTTGTCTTCAAATGAAAGATAGAATCAACATAAGCATCATAATAGCTAAACAATCTGTAGGTAGAATATCGGCATCATCCTCGGGGAAATGAGGACCTACCACTTGGATGATAAGAGTATCCAAGCCTTCTTCGCAATCTCCTCAAACCAAACCTCAACGACCGGAACCTAAAGTGTTTTAGGAAAAAGGGAGAAAATGGGGTTAGTACGCCACATGTACTAAGTATGAGACCATATGCACATATAACAATCAAGCATGCTAAAAAGGGACATTTAGTTAAATCATGCCATTTCAAGTCTTTATGCACAATCAACAACTAGACTAACCAATTGAACATACTTAATCAAATCAAAGCAACAATATGCATATCACATATTTGAACCCATAATCTCACATACCCCTAACATCAAGTAATCATATTACAAGCATAAATAAAAGTTAATCATATGAACTAGTAAAGCAAGGAAACCATACATAACCCTTATAAAGCCACAAGTGCAATGACCAAGTAAAGCCCCATAACCCTACTTAATCAAGTGACCAAACAAGAATAAAAAATAGTAACTTACTTCTCATAACATAACCTTCAACATACATAACTTCAAACATTAGTCAACAAGACCCAATTACATATTCATAAACATCATAATTATCATATAAGGTCATTTACCTTTATTATCATTTACATACATAATATTGACCTCCTAAAGCTCCTATCAAGGTAAACTAGTGCAAGGCCTAGGTATAGTCCCATACCCCTACCTAAGTTAAGTCTAACCATTCAACTTACCTTAGTTAGCCTATACATCATTACTTCAGTTTAGTTTAGGGAACACTCGCCTTAACAGACATAGTCACATGAGCCAATGTGGAATCCGGTGTCATAACATTACACCGATGGAAGGTGGTCTACCGGCCAAGGTAATACATAACGTAAACATAGCACTCTAGGTGGATCCACTAGCTAGTATTCCTATGGTGGCAACATAGTTATGGAACTTGGGGCATCATAGGAAATATCACTCTACACCCTATTTGGGTCATGAGGCTATCCAACCCGTGAGAACCGTAGTGAACCCTACCTTCCCTATGTGGAAAAGTGTCACCCTCTCACATACAAGATCACTCGGTGCTAAGTATAACGCCCCAAAATGAACTAAGGTGAACTAGAGCCTCATGGTTGTTTCTTGAGTCGAATTTAAGTTAAACGGAGTTAGTTTAGTGTCCTTAGTCAGTGTGTGAAGTTTGGTTAAGTTTCGAGTTCAATCGACCAAGAACGTCCATGACGTTCAGATGGTATGCCTTAGAATGTACTTGTGTGTCTTGGTGTGTTTGGACGAGTTTTACGTGTTCGTTTTACTTGAAATTTGCATTGGATATTCCTAATACCTAGACGACTTAGTTTAGGGGTTTAACGTCCAGGAACGACCCACCTAGGACCCACAAGGGGCCCTAGATGAAGGTCCCAAGACTTGGGCAAAGTCTGCCAAATCAGTGGCCCACGATGACCCTTGGGACGGTCCGTTGGTCCCTCGACGGTCCGTCGACCCAGGGCGTCGCGTGGACCAGTGAGTGGGAAACTTGGCCATGCTCCATTTGGAGCTAAGTGTTTCCCGACGAGACCCCGCCAACGGTCCGTTGAACCCGCGACGGTCCGTCGAGGAAGGTCTCGTCGGTGAGAACTGCCAATGCTTGTTAAGTGGCTGTCAACTTGGGGTGTTTTATGTAAATACACCCCAAGTCTTTTAAGACCCTAGGTGTATAATTTTGGTGTTTTTAGGTTATATTAAATTAGTTTTAAACCCTAGACCTAGACAAGACTCCCTCACTTCTAAATTCAAACTCTCTCTCTCTAAAGAAAACTCTCTCAAAGACACCATTGAAAGCTAGAGGTCAAGGAAGGATAGGAGGTCTGGTTGGACGTGTCTCTTCATCGAAAACTCTTGGATTTGGCTTGCTTAGTGAGGTATGGTATCCATTCTTGAATATCTTTCATTCAAGAAGCCAACTTCCCAAAATGGTTTACAAAAAGGGTTTCTAAACTCAAACTTCTTCTAACTTTGATTTCTAGTATGGGTCTTCTTGTATTTAAGTTCTAATGGTTTAAATGTATTTATTTTGGTTTAAATTGATGATTTTGATGTTAAAACTCCATGAAACTCTTGTTTATGCATACTTCAACTTTTGACTTAAAAATGGATTATGTGAGCATGATTTGAGTAGGGTATGAACATGGGTATTCTTGTGTATGTAGTGTTGGTGTAGATACTGCCCTAAATGCCTTAATATGGTGAAATGTTGATAAATTGCTTATGGGTGATGATGGTTTGATTTGTTGATGAGTTGTTCTCATTTTATATTTCTTATTATGAATTGCTATTTGAGTGGTATGGTCCACCTTATGGGTGGCGGTGCTAATTGATGAACTTGATGTTGTTTAGTATGTGTTGAGTAGTTAATCTTGAAGGTCTAATTTGTTAAATGAAGATATGTTGTATATGGGTCTTCTATAGTGTTTTGTGTAGCTTGATTTCATGTTTGACCTAGTTTATGTCTAAATGAAGTATATGATTATGAGAAGCATGTAGAGTGTGTAACTTGATGAATCAAGGTTAAAGTATGCGTAGAACGTTTTGATTATGAGATGATCTTATATTCAAGGTGTACACATGTACACACACACACTTTAAAGAATGTATTATGCCAAGTTGAGCAAAAAGGGGAATCTTGAGGTGGACACACTTCGTGAGTTGAGATGTAGTGTCTAGTAGCAAACTCTCCATTCCTAGTGAGCTTTATAAGATAGACTATTATGTTGAGAAATCCGTGGGGAGTTATGCCTAGCACCGAGAGGATATGAAGGGGAGGTGGATTGCACTTCGTGAGTTGAGATGTTGTAATCCAAAGTACCTCTTGAGATGAGTACTCCTCGTTAGTAGAGAGTGAGTTACTTAGTAGCAATCTCCTTATCCCTTAACTATGTGCCCGCATAGGTGTAGCTATTGGAAAAGCCATGTAAACGCTAAGAAGCATGACCTTACACTAGGCAAGTAAGGATCCCTCATCCGATAGGGGTTAATATCGGATTCCATGTCTAGCTCTCATGGTCTTTGTCGGTTAAGCTAACTCCACAAAAGAATTGATTTGAAACTAGTTAACTTGTCTATTGTTGATATTGTGTGTATGTCGTGAAGTGCTCAATCCACATTAGTTACCATAGGAGCACTAAGTGGGAGTGTAGTATGGGATGCTACTCTCACATTGCACTTGGTGTGACCTATACCTACTATGGGAGAAGAGTACCTTCATGAAATCCGTGTGAATGAGTACTATGGTGTGTGTTATGGATGATTATTGTGGAGTACTTGAGTAAATGGAATCCATTAGGAGCGCTAAGTGGGAGTGGTAGTATGGGATGCTACTCTCACATTGCACTTGGTGTGACCTATATTTCCATGAGTGTTTTGCATATGTTAGCCAAGGGCGTGGATTTGATTTCCAACGAAGTAAGCCTAAGATTTGGTAGTTTTAAGGGTCGCTTTGGTGTGCTTTGAAGGAGGGTAATGAATCCCTTCTTAGCGCACCTTAGGGAGTCTTAGGATAACCTTGGGTTAGGGCAACTTCAAAGGAAAAGAGTTCATATGACTTGGACCGTGCCATTCACTGTAAGGTCTCATTGTAAGAATTCAAAATGTTCACTATGATGCTTTATTCAATTTTCTTGTAAGTTTAGTAAGTTCATTGAAATGTTCCTTTTGATTACTCTAAGTTTTGGTAAAGTTGCCATAAAGTGTTGATTGTCGATTCTTATGTTGGTTTGTTTCTAGATTCATGAATATTATATTTAAATTGCATGAAAAGTTATTTTTACTAAAATGTCCTTTTCGTATGTTTTTGCATATGCCATACTTAGTACATTGTTGTACTAACCCCATACTTTTATATACCTTATGAGTATAGGTTGGAAGCCTTTTGGAGGATCGAGTTGAAGCTTGGGAATTCTATCTCTCAGATTTGGGTATGTCCTCATATATTCGAGGACATAGTTTTATGTTTCTTAGTTTTTATTAAGACTTAAAATGTATTTACTTTTATTGTAAAGGGCCGTGTCCCTAAGATTCCAAGTTGTGTCTTTAAGTTGGCTTGTGACGATAAGATTTCCTAGTATTTATGAAAAGACTTCTTTATTATTATTATCGTGAAAAGTTTTAATTCCGCACTACTTTTCATGCTTTATGTTATGAATGCTAGTTAGAGGGCTTGTACGAGACCCCAAAGGGGTCAAGTACGCCCGGTCATGATTCGAAGGTTTTCCCTAACTTTTAGGGGGTTCTTTCGGGTCGTGACAGACTTGGTATCAGAGCATAAGGTTTTGGAAATAGTTTAAGGTCTAAAAGTCTCACAAGCACATCTAGTAGTATCTTGGTCATTGGTGTGAGTCGCGACACATCCATGGACAAGAGGCTATAGGATGCTAGAAGTTTCACTTTCTTCTCTATTCTAGTATCGTGCCTTAGAGTTGAGTATATAAGGTGTCTTTTCTCAACCTCTTCTTTTTGTGTTTTTAGGACATGAATACGAGGAGATCGACCGCTAGAAGGGAGGAGGGAGGTGTACCAAATGAGAGAGTCCTTCCCCATGTTGACCAAGTTCCTATTGTTGGCTTAGGGAGGAAAATGAGGAGGTTCCTCTTCAAGAACCTCAAGTGCCTCCGGAACCTCAAGGACCTCAAGTGCCTCCTATGCCTCAAGCTCCTTTTGTTGAGGGTGATATGACTAATGCGGAGTTGAGGGCTGCCCTAATGAACTTGACCCAACTCATGACGGCTCAAGCTCAAGTCGTCAACAATCACTTTGTGGGCCAAGCTAACCAAGGAGATAGGCCCCAACCAAATGCTAGTACTCCCGCTTCTAGGATTCGGATTTCATGAGGATGAACCCTCCTACTTTTCATGGCACTAAGGTGGATGAAGATCCACAAGGCTTCATAGATGAGGTTTTCAAGGTGGTAGATGCTATGGGTGTGACCCTAGGGAGAAAGCGGAATTGGCCGCTTACCAACTTAAGGATGTTGCTCAAGTGTGGTATGAGCAATGGAGGGGTGAGAGACCCTTAGAAAGAGGTCCGGTTGATTGGGAGGAATTCAAAGAGGCTTTCCTAGATAGATTCTTTCCTTTAGAGTGGAGGGAGAAGAAGATGGTTGAATTCATGAACCTCCGTCAAGGGGGAATGAGTGTGCAAGAGTACTCTCTCAAATTCACCCAACTCTCTAAGTATGCCCCAACCATGGTAGCCAACCCTAGGGCTAGGATGAACAAGTTTGTGATGGGCGTGTCTAGCTTGGTGGAAAAAGAGTGTCGTACGGCAATGCTTCTTAATGACATGGATATCTCTAGGCTCATGGTTTATGCGCAATAAATTGAGGAGTCCAAAATTAGGGAGATAAGGCAAGAGGGTAAGAGACCTAGGACGGATGATTGTAGTCACCAAAGGCCTAAGAAGAGGTTTTATCCCCAAGATTCTTCTAGGGGAAACAAGGATAGGGCTCCAAATCAGTCTTCTCAAGGTGGTGGTCATTCCAATGAAAGGGCTAGGTGCCCTACTTGTGGCAAGCAACATGGGGGGTAAGTGTCTTGCCGGATCGGATGGTTGTTTTGCATGTGGTAATAAGGGCCACAAGATGAGGGACTGCCCAAACCTTAAATCAAGGGGGAGAGATGTCAATCAAGCTTCCCTAGATCCTAATGCTCCCAAGAAGAACCCTTCCTATGGGATGGGGGCTAGAAAGGATAATTAATCCGGATCGATGGTTTTGGTAAGTCTCAACTCTTTGTTATTGTTGCTTTTGTGTTATGAGATGAGTTTATATGGTTTCATAGTTCATATGATCATGTCATCCTGATAAATTTCTCAAAGAGTGGAATTTTGAAAGTTTTGTATGTTTGGCAGTGTTACGGTGAATATTCACTCTGAAAAATTTGCAATTTGAGAAAAATTTGCGTTGCCTTAATTTAAGTTTAAATATGTGCAAAATTGTTGTATATGAGTATGTTTAATGTTGGAGAAGGTAGTTCCTCCATAAAAGAAGTTTAAGGTTGAGTTTTGACTTTGTGAAGTATGGCAAAAGTTGTCTATGTTGCTAAGTGTTGAAAGTGTGAAATGATGTTCCTTGCTAATTCATGCTTTGATTGTTGATGTTTTGATCATGATCTAAGTGCATTATATGATACTAAGAGAGTCCTTGTTGTTCTTAAACTTTAAGTGTCATTCGAGGACGAATGTTATTCCAAGTGGGGGAGAATATAACGCCCCAAATGAACTAAGGTGAACTAGAGCCTCATGGTTGTTTCTTGAGTAGAATTTAAGTAAAACGAAGTTAGTTTAGTGTCCTTAGTCAGTGTGTGAAGTTTGGTTAAGTTTCGAGTTCAATCGACCAAGAACGTCCATGACGTTCGGATAGTACGCCTTAGAATGTACTTGTGTGTCTTGGTGTGTTTGGACGAGTTTTACGTGTTCGTTTTACTTGAAACTTGCGTTGGATATTCCTAATACCTAGACGACTTAGTTTAGGGGTTTAACATCCAGGCACAACCCCACCTAGGACCCACAAGGGGCCCTAGATGAAGGTCCCAAGACTTGGGCAAAGTCTGCCAAATCAGTGGCCCACGACGACCCTTGGGAAGGTCCGTTGGTCCCTCGATAGTCCGTTGACCCAGGGCGTCGCGTGGACCAGTGAGTGGGAAACTTGGCCATGCTCCATTTGGAGCTAAGTGTTTCCCGACGAGACCCCGCCAACGGTCCGTTGCACCCGCGACGGTCCGTCGAGGAAGGTCTCGTCGGTGAGACCTGCCAATGCTTGTTAAGTGGCTGTCAACTTGGGGTGTTTTATGTAAATACTCCCCAAGTCTTTTAAGACCCTAGGTGTATAATTTTGGTGTTTTTAGGTTATATTAAATTAGTTTTAAACCCTAGACCTAGACAAGACTCCCTCACTTCTAAATTCAAACTCTCTCTCTCTAAAGAAAACTCTCTCAAAGACTCCATTGAAAGCTAGAGGTCAAGGAAGGATAGGAGGGCTGGTTGGACGTGTCTCTTCATCAAAAACTCTTGGATTTGGCTTGCTTAGTGATGTATGGTATCCATTCTTGAATATCTTTTCATTCAAGAAGCCAACTTCCCAAAATGGTTTACAAAAAGGGTTTCTAAACTCAAACTTCTTCTAACTTTGATTTCTAGTATGGGTCTTCTTGTATTTAAGTTCTAATGGTTTAAATGTATATATTTTGGTTTAAATTGATGATTTTGATGTTGAAACTCTTGTTTATGCATACTTCAAGTTTTGACTTAAAAATGGGTTATGTGAGTATGATTTGAGTAGGGTATGAACTTGGGTCTTCTTGTGTATGTAATGTTGGTGTAGCTACTGCCCTAAGGGCCTTAATATGGTGAAATGTTGATAAATTTCTTATTGGTGATGATGGTTTGATTTGTTGATGAGTTGTTCTCATTGTATATTTCTTATTATGAATTGCTATTTGAGTGGTATGGTCCACCTTATGGGTGGCGGTGCTAATTGATGAACTTGATGTTGTTTAGTATGTGTTGAGTAGGTAATCTTGAAGGTCTAATATGTTAAATGAAGATATGTTGTATATGGGTCTTCTATTGTGTTTTGTGTAGCTTGATTTCATGTTTGACCTAGTTTATGTCTAAATGAAGTATATGATTATGAGAAGTATGTAGAGTGTGTAACTTGATGAATTAAGGTTAAAGTATGCGTAGAACTTATTGATGATGAGATGATGCTTATATGCAAGGTGTACACATACACACACACACTTTAAAGAATGTATTATGCCAAGTTGAGCAAAAAGGGGAATCTTGAGGTGGACACACTTCGTGAGTTGAGATGTAGTGTCTAGTAGCAAACTCTCCATTCCTAGTGAGCTTTCTAAGATAGACTATTATGTTGAGAAATCCGTGGGCAGTTATGCCTAGCACCGAGAGGATATGAAGGGGAGGTGGATTGCACTTCGTGAGTGAGATGTTGTAATCCAAAGTACCTCTTGAGATGAGTACTCCTCGTTAGTAGAGAGTGAGTTACTTAGTAGCAATCTCCTTATCCCTTAACTATGTGCCCGCATAGGTGTAGCTATTGGAAAAGCCATTTAAACGCTAAGAAGCATGACCTTACACGCTAGTAAGGATCCCTCATCCATAGGGGTTAATATCATGATTCCATGTCTAGCTCTCATGGTCTTTGTCGGTTAAGCTAACTCCCACAAAAGAATTGATTTGAAACTAGTTAACTTGTCTATTGTTGATATTGTGTGTGTATGTCGTGAAGTGCTCAATCCACATTAGTTACCAATTAGGAGCACTAAGTGGGAGTGATAGTATGGGATGCTACTCCCACATTGCACTTGGTGTGACCTATACCTACTATGGGAGAAGAGTACCTTCATGAAATCCGTGTGAATGAGTACTATGGTGTCGTGTTATGGATGATTATTGTGGAGTACTTGAGTAAATGGAATCCATTAGGAGCGCTAAGTGTTAGTTGTAGTATGGGATGCTACTCTCACATTGCACTTGGTGTGACCTATATTTCAATGAGTGTTTTGCATATGTTAGCCAAGGGCGTGGATTTGATTTCCAACAAAGTAAGCCTAAGATTTGGTAGTTTTAAGGGTCGCTTTGGTGTGCTTTGAAGGAAGGGGTAATGAATATCCCTTCTTAGCTCACCTTAGGGTGTCTTAGGATAACCTTGGGTTAGGGAAACTTCAAAGGAAAAGAGTTCATATGACTTGGACCGTGCCATTCACTGTAAGGTCTCTATTTTAAGAATTCAAAATGTTCACTATGATGCTTTATTCAATTTTCTTTGTAAGTTTAGTAAGTTCATTGAAATGTTCCTTTTGATTACTCTAAGTTTTGGTAAAGTTGCCATAAAGTGTTGATTGTCGATTCTTATGTTGATTTGTTTCTAGATTCATGAATATTATATTTAAATTGCATGAAAAGTTATTTTTACTAAAATGTCCCTTTTCGTATGTTTTTGCATATGCCATACTTATTACATTGTTGTACTAACCCCATACTTTTATATACCTTATGAGTATAGGTTGGAATCCTTTTGGAGGATCGAAGTTGAAGCTTGGGAATTCTATCTCTCGAGATTTGGGTATGTCCTCATATATTCGAGGACATAGTTTTATGTTTCTTAGTTCTTTATTAAGACTTAAAGATGTATTTACTTTTATTGTAAAGGGCCGTGTCCCTAAGATCCCAAGTTGTGTCTTTAAGATTGGCTTGTGACGATAAGATTTCCTAGTATTTATGAAAAGACTTCTTCTATTATTATTATCGTGAACAGTTTTAATTCCGCATTACTTTTCATGCTTTATGTTATGAATGCTAGTTAGAGGGCTTGTACGAGACCCCAAAGGGGTCAAGTACGCCCGGTCATGATTCGAAGGTTTTGACTAACTTTTAAAGGGTGCTTTCGGGTCGTGACACTAAGCTAGTCCCTTATTGAAATGTATTTAATCTTTATTTACCAATCGTAACTTAATTTAGGTCATAGGGTCTAGCCCTTGTATAATCATCATCATACTAGCTCAATAGGAATTGTACGATTAAAAGCCTTGCATCATAACTCTAGTAAGTAAGGTTAACACTTTATAGCCCTTGAACAATAAAGCACATTTGGCAATCATCATCATCCTTATTACTTTACCTCTTAATCAACCTCACAACCATACCAAGACATTTCAATTCAACATCATACAAACCTATACATCCTATACAATCATGCTCCAATAAGATCATCATGACTTAACCACAATTAACCATAATTGAAACAAAGGATAAGGTCACAAGACTTACCAAGTCTTCTTCACAATTTCACCATCATCAAGGTCTTACCATAAACACTTACTTCAACCCAATTAGGTCATCAAATTACCATAATTCAATAACCAGTGAAATCACAAGTATAGAAGAGTCATTACTTCACAATTCAATAATAGATCAAACTTAGGATTTAGTCAATTCACCCTACCCTAGATCATTTATCAAGAACTAGCATGAAAGACTAACCATCACCCTAATTTGTTCATAAGCAGCATATCAACATCATATGCAAGTAATTCAACCCATAAACAAGTAAATTAAATGAACAATTACAATCTAAACAAGGGACACAACCTAGGGTTAAGGACTTGGGAACATATTCTTCAATTTAGGAAAGACCATGAACAATTACTCCAATTAAGTTAGAATACATGTTAATCAACTCATATTAACCTAAAAGAAACATCAACAACTCAATCCACAACATCAATTTCGGAATTGGATGAAACCCATTAGAAATCACTAACTTTTGAAATCAATTTGGATGAACCCTTTGAGAAAAGAGGTCTCAAAGGTGAAGAGATCCCATACCATATTGTCTTGATGAGAAATTGAAGATGAATCCACCCTTTTCCAGCCCCCCAATCACCTCCTAGACCTAGCTTCAATGGAGTCTTCCAATTGAGAGAGAAAGTAGAGAGAAGGAAGAGAGATTTGTTTTAGAGTTGTGTTGGGTTAATGAGGGTTGGGAGTATTTATATTGGGTCTTAAATCAAGTTAATTAAACTCACTTTACCCTTAATTAAACCACCTAACCATCTAGCTAATTAATGAAACCATTAAAAATTTTGGCAGCAAAACTCGACCCTCATAGACGAGACCCCGCTGACGGGCCGTCTGTGAGTCGACGAGCAGTCCCCCCTCCGTCCTGCACTCTGTCGTCTTGGTCAGATACTGTGCAGGCGAGGTCTCCTTAAAATCACCTAAGTGTGGGACGACGGTGGCATCGACGTCCCGTCAACTGCCTCGTCGATGCACACTGCCATGGAGTGTTGCATTGAAACACAAGGGTCCTCCTCAAGGGACCTTGGTTGGTCCTTGGGGAATCGTACCCGGACGTTTTGACTATGAAACATCCCTAACACGCGTTACACATATTTTTACCACTTTTCGTTCAATTCCGACTCTTAAAAACTAGTCAAATGACTAAGACACCCTAATTCTCTTGTGAGCCAACTTTTCGGACGCCATGGACGTTCTTGGATATTTTGGTTCTTAGACACCTTAACTGACCTAAATTCATTTTAATTGACTTAGAAACAGTACTTAGACTTCATGACACATAGGTTAGGCTTTACGGCATGTCTTGAGATTTTGAAATGTTACATTATCCCCCCCTTAGGGACATTCGTCCCCGAATGACACTAAAATTCTTTTCAAGGAGAGAATAGACTCAAGACTAGCAACCCAGCAAACATCATTTCAATACAATACAATACAATACATATTCTTTCAATCAAGGCAATTCAAAAACTTCAATTACCATATACGAGACTCAATATCACTTCATGAGGTACCTCCTTCTCACAACAACTAATGAGCACAACATGACAAACATGAGTCAATTAAATTCAAATTTAACTTATTAACATGATATTAAACATTTCACAAAGACTCCACATGTCAAAATGGACAACATGAGTCGGAACAAGCCAAAACAAAATTTCACATTTTAAAGCTAAAATCACTGGCAGTTCACTGTAAATTCACTGCCCAAAATTCGAAAACTCATCTTTCGCATTTCATCACCCAAAAATCAAAGGACTTCATTTACTAATCATATTTAAACTATTAAAAAGGATGACTAACGTCAATCATCAAAAAGATGAGTATATCGGGACTTCATGTCGGCCTAGGCCTCCCATGTACCACCCTCAACTAAGTGGTTCCTCCATAACACTTTTACGGATACAACCTCTTTGTTCCTCAACCTTTTTACTTGTCTATCAAGAATTTGAACCGGAACCTCCTCATAATAGAGGTTATCCTTGACTCCAAGGCCCTCAATAGGAAGAATGGACTCGGGATCACCCACACACTTCTTAATCATGGAAACATGAAAGACCGAATGAACCGAAGCCAATTCACTTGGCAACTTCAACTCATAGGCCACCTTACCTACCCTTTGCAAGATCTCATAGGACCCACATACCGAGGTCTCAACTTCCCGTTCTTACCAAATCTAACAACCCCTTTCATAGGAGAAATCTTTAAGTACACTTTGTCACCTTCCTCAAACTCAAGATCCCTTCTCCTATTGTCGGCATAGGACTTTTGCCGACTATAGGATGTTTGCAACCGGTTTCTTATTACATGAACCTTCTCCAATATCTTATAGATCAAGTCGGGACCAAGAATTGAGGACACACCGACTTCAAATTACCCAATAGGAGACTTACACCTCCTACCATACAAGGCTTCGTAGGGAGCCATGGAAATGGATGAATGAAAACTATTGTTGTGAGCAAACTCTACCAAAGGCAAGTGCTTATCCCAACTTCCTTTGAAATCGATGACACAAGCTCTAAGCATATCCTCAAGGGTTTTAATAGTACGCTCCACTTGACCATCCGTTTGAGGATGAAAAGCAGTACTCAACTTCACCTTAGTGCCCAACCCTTCTTGAAATGACCTCCAAAACCTAGATGTGATTTGTGCACCTCTATCCGATATGATGGATAACGGAATACGATGGCGACATACAATCACATCTATGAAGATCCTAGCATAATCCTCCGCCGAATAAGTAGCCTTGACGGGAATGAAATGAGCGGACTTGGTCAACCTATCAACCACTACCCAAATGGAATCATACACTTTTTGGGTCTTAGGCAAACCTACCACAAAATCCATATTTATGTCTTCCCACTTCCAAGTAGGAATTTGGATTTCTTGTAGTAAGCCACCCGGTTTTAGATGCTCGGCTTTTACTTGTTGGCAATTTGGACACTTAGCATCAAACTCCGCTATGTCCCTCTTCAAACCTTCTCACCAATACACCTCCCTAAGGTCATGATACATCTTTGTTGACCCCGGATGAATGGAATAATGGGACCCATGAGCTTTCTCAAGGATACGGTTTCGAACATCATCAACATTTGGAACACACAACCGTCCTTGATATCTCAAAATACCATCCCCCCTTAAGGAGAAGGACTCATTAAACTTGCCAAGAACCAATTCTTTCAACTCCATTAATGGTTTATCAAGGTGTTGTTTAGACTTCACCTCAACAACCAAAGATGATTCGGAGTTATGATGGACCATCACACCACCATTTGAAGAACCCTCCAATCTAACGCCCAATCTAGCCAGTCGGTGACCTCTTTCATAAGGTCCCTTTTGGCTTCATCAACATGAGAAACAATGCCCATAGACAAGCGGCTTAGAGCATCCGCTACAACATTCGCCTTGACCAGATGATAAAGGACACTCATATCATAGTCCTTCAATAACTCTAGCCATCTTCTTTGTCGGAGATTCAACTCCTTTTGGGTAAACACGTATTGGAGACTTTTATGATCGGTGAACACATCAACATGGACACCATACAAATAATGCCTCAAAATCTTCAAAGCAAAAACCACGACCGCTAACTCAAGGTCATGAGTGGGATAGTTCCTCTCATGCACCTTAAGTTTCCTAGAAGCATAGGCAATAACCTTCCAATGTTGCATAAGCACACACCCCAAACCAACACGGGATGCATCACAATAAACCACAAAGCCCTTTGTACCTTCCGGTAGTGTCAACACCGGAGCCAAAGTAAGCCTATCTTGCAATAATTGGAAGTTTTTTTCACATGCTTCGGACCACTCAAACTTCTTACACTTTTGGGTCAAAGTAGTCAAAGGAGATGCAATGGACACAAAACTATCCACGAACCTCCGATAATAACCCGCAAGACCCAAGAAACTCCGTATATCTGTTGGAGTCAATGGTCTCGGCCAAGTCCGCACCGCTTCCGTTTTCCTTGGATCAACCTCAACTCCTTCACTAGTGATGATGTGACCAAGAAATTCTACCGACCTCAACAAAAACTCTCACCCTTAGTTGGTGATACCCTAACCTCAAGTCAATCTTGGAGAAGTAGCTTGCCCCTTGGATTTGGTCAAATAAGTCATCAATCCGTGGGAGAGGATACTTCTTATTGATTGTGGCTTTGTTGAGTTGGCGATAATCAATACATATTCTCAAGGACCCATCTTTCTTCTTCACGAACAAGACCGGAGCACCCCATGGAGAAATGCTAGTCCTTATAAAGCCCTTGTCTAGCAAATCTTTAAGTTGTGCCTTCAACTCCTTTAATTCGGCCGGAGCAATTCTATATGGAGGAATCGAAATAGGATTTGTTTCCGGTAGCAAATGGATACCAAAATCAATTTCCCGTTCAGGAGGAATACCGAGAAGGTCATTAGGGAAAACCTCCGGAAATTCACTCACTACGGGTACCGACTCAATGGGAGAAATTTCGGAGTCAAGATCTTGGACTCTCACTATATGATATAGGCAGCTCTTAGAGATCATTTTGCAAGCCTTTAAACAAGAAATGATACGACCTCTAGGAATAAAACTTCCCCACTTCCACTCAACAACGGGTTCATTTGGGAAATTGAACCTCACTACCTTTGTCCTACAATCAATAGTGGCAAAACAAGAATGCAACCAATCCATGCCCAAAATAATATCAAAATCAAGCATATCTAGTTCAACTAGATCAACATTAGAAACTTTATTGGGCAACATGATAGGACAATTTCTATATACCCTCTTAGCAACAACCGACTTACCCACCGGTGTAGACACTAAGAAAGGCTCATGCAAGACATTGGGTAAAGTATCAAACTTTTTAGCTACAAGAGGAGTAACGAAAGACAAAGTATCACCCAAATCAAGTAAAGCATAAACATCAATAACAAAGACTTGTAACATACCGGTCACCATGTCGGGAGAGGTCTCTTGCTCACCCCTAGTACGAAGAGCATAGAAGCGGTTCTTCTTTGGAGCATCACTACAACCACTTGCTTGACCACTCTTCTCTTGCCCCTTCATGTTAGGACAATCTCGAATCTTGTGCCCAACTTTACCGCAACTAAAGCATTTATCTGTACCAATGAGACAAGTACCGAAATGCTTCTTTCCACACTCACCACAAGTAGGCTTATCAATAGGTGAATTAGCACTTTTCCCCTTTTGAGCTCTCGACTTTGACCCTTTATCATAATGAGTCTTAGGGAACTTGGATGGAACTTGATTAGAGAACCTCTTTTTGAACCTAGGATTGTCTTGAATTTCAAGCCTACCCTTGGAAGAATCCTTTTCAAAGGACCTTGTCTTCTTAGCATCTCTTGCCTTTCTCCTAACCCGTGCCTCCTCAACTTGCCTAGCATGCACCATAAGCCGAGATATATTAATATTATCATGAAGCATATATGAATGACATTCTTCTTGTAGATCATCCGATACACCCATCACGAAGCGGCTCATCTCATCTCTCGGATCCGAAACCAAGGAAGGAGCATATTTCGGCAACTTAGTAAACTTCAAAGAATACTCAAGAACACTCATACCTCCTTGCCGAAGGTTGATGAATTCCACCACTTTGGCCTCCCTCATTTCTCTAGGGAAGAATAAATCAAGAAATGCCTTTTTGAATATCTCCTATGTAATCGGTCCACCACGAAGAGGCCGATTATCTCTCCATTGAACGTACCAAGTTTGAGCCACATCTTTGAGTTGATATGTGGCTAAATCGGCCTTCTCACTTGAACTCAACCCCATAGCAAAGAGAACCTTATACACTTCATCGATGAACTCTTGGGGGTCCTCATCAACTCTAGAACCATAGAAGGTAGGCGGATTCATCCGAGTGAAGTCCCTCAAACGAGATGACATAGTAGAGACTTGCAAGTTGGCTCGAGGTGCAACCTCTCGGTTGGCTTGGGCCTTCATAGCTTGATCTTGGAGAGTGGCGTCTTGAGCTTGAGAAGTAATGGCTTGGGCCATTTGAAGAAAGGCAGCCCTTATGTCTGCATCCGTCATGGGTGGACGGTTGGCCGGAACTTGCTCAACATTGACCCCCTTTTCAAGTGGAGGATCTTCTTCTACACGGGGAGGAGAAACCTCCTCCTCAAGCCTCCTATCCGTATTCCTCCGAGTATTCATTGCCTATAACTAAAAATACAAGGTCAATACGAAAGCACATAATAGTTACTCTAGAGGCACGATATTGGATTTACAAGAAAGAGAGAGATTCCTATACATCATATAGATTCCTATTCATAAGTGTGGCACGCTTCACAATTATGAGTACGAATCTACCTAGACGTGGTTGAGAGAGACGTAGTTATCAAGGATATTTAACCTCATGCTCTGATACCAATTTTGTCACATCCGGGGAGCACCCCCTAGATGTAACCGGTGTCGTCGTCCTCTTTGAGGACTAAGACTAGCCTCTTAGCATTCATCATAACATTCATTGGCTAAAATATGCCATTCGTATACGAAGATTACTTAGTCTTCTACTTTTATTTCATACACATATATATAAGATAGAATTAGAATCATAAAATCCGTCTCATCTCATAAACCATCTAGATCAACAATACAACATGGGCACAACCCTACTACAATAAAAGTAAGTCGCATATAGGCTTTATACAACTTTGTCTTCAAATGAAAGATAGAATCAACATAAGAGTCATAATAGCTAAACAATCCGTAGGTAGAATATCAGCATCATCCTCGGGGAAATGAGGACCTACCACTTGGATGATAAGAGTATCTAAGCCTTCTTCGCAATCGCCTCGAACCAAACCTCAACGACTGGAACCTAAAGTGTTTTAGGAAAAAGGGAGAAAATGGGGTTAGTACGCCACATGTACTAAGTATGAGACCATATGCACATATAACAATCAAGCATGCTAAAAAGGGACATTTAGTAAAATCATGCCATTTCAAGTCTTTATGCACAATCAACAACTAGACTAACCAATTGAACATACTTAATCAAATCAAAGCAACAATATGCATATCACATATTTGAACCCATATTCTCACATACCCCTAACATCAACTAATCATATTACAAGAACAAATAAAAGTTAATCATATGAACTAGTAAAGCAAGGCAACCATACATAACCCTTATAAAGCCGCAAGTGCAATGACCAAGTAAAGCCCCATAACCCCACTTAATCAAGTGACCAAACAAGAATCACAAATAGTAACTTACTTCTCATAAAATAACCTTCAACATACATAACTTCATACTTTAGTCAACAAGACCCAATTACATATTCATAAACATCATAATTATCATATAAGGTCATTTACCTTTATTATCATTTACATACATAATATTGACCTCCTAAAGCTCCTATCAAGGTAAACTAGTGCAAGGCCTAGGTATAGTCCCATACCCCTACCTAAGTTAAGTCTAACCATTCAAGTTACCTTAGTTATCCTATACATCATTACTTTAGTTTAGTTTAGGGAACACTCGCCTTAACCGACATAGACCACATGAGCCAATGTGGAATCTGGTGTCATAACCTTACACCGATGGAAGGTGGTCTACCGGCCAAGGTAATACCTAACGTAAACATAGCATTCTAGGTGGATCCACTAGCTAGTATTCCTATGGTGGCAACATAGTTATGGAACTTGGGGGCATCATAGGAAATATCACTCTACACCCTATTTGGGTCATGAGGCTATCCAACCCGTGAGAACCGTAGTGAACCCTACCTTCCCTATGTGGAAAAGTGTCACCCTCTCACATACAAGATCACTCGGTGCTAAGCTAGTCCCTCATTGAAATGTCTTTAATCTTTATTTACCAATCGTAACTTAATTTAGGTCATAGGGTCTAGCCCTTGTATAATCATCATCATACTAGCTCAATAGGAATTGCACGAGTAAAAGCCTTTCATCACAACTCTATTAAGTAAGGTTAACACTTTATAGCCCTTGAACAATAAAGAACATTTGGCAATCATCATCACCCTTATTACTTTTCCTCTTAATCAACCTCACAACCATACCAAGACATTTCAATTCAACATCATACAAACCTATAAATCCTATACAATCATGCTCCAATATGATCATCATGACTTAACCAGAATTAACCATAATTGAAACAAAGGATAAGGTCACAAGACTTACCAAGTCTTCTTCACAATTTCACCATCATCAAGGTCTTACCATACACCCTTACTTCAACCCAATTAGGTCATCAAATTACCATAATTCAATAAACAATGAAATCACAAGTATATAAGAGTCATTACATCACAATTCAATAGTAGATCAAACTTAGGATTTAGTCAATTCACCCTACCCTAGATCATTTATCAAGAACTAGCATGAAAGACTAACCATGACCCTAATTTGTTCATAAGCAGAATATCAACATCATATACAAGTGATTCAACCCATAAATAAGTCAATTGAATGAACAATTACAATCTAAACAAGGGACACAACCTAGGGTTAAGGACTTGGGAACATATTCTTCAATTTAGGCAAGACCATGATCAATTAATCCAATAAGTTAGAATACATGTTAATCAACTCATATTAACCTAAAAGAAACATCAACAACTCAATCCACAACATCAATTTTAGAATTGGATGAAATCCATTAGAAATCACTAACTTTGGAAATCAATTTGGATGAACCCTTTGAGGAAAGAAGAGGTCTCAAAGGTGAAGAGATCCCATACCTTATTGTCTTGATGAGAAATTGAATATGAATCCACCCTTTTCCAGCCCCCCAATCACCTCCTTGACCTAGCTTCAATGGAGTCTTCCAATAGAGAGAGAAAATAGAGAGAAGGTAGAGAGATTTGTTTTAGAGTTGTGTTGGGTTAATGAGGGTTGGGAGTATTTATATTGGGTCTTAAATCAACTTAATTAAACTCACTTAACCCTTAATTAAACCACCTAACCCTCTGGATAATTAATGAAACCATTTAAAATTTGGCAGCAAAACTCGACCCTCACAGACGAGACCCCGCTGACGGGGCCGTCTGTGAGTCGACGGGCAGTCCCCCCTCCGTCCTGCACTCCGTCGTCTTGGTCAGAGACTGTGAAGGCGAGGTCTCCTTAAAATCACCCAAGTGTGGGACGACGATGGCATCGACGCCCCGTCGATCCACACACCGTCAATTGCCTCATCGATGCACACTGCGAGGCATTGTTGCATTAAAACACAAGGGTCCTCCTCAAGGGCCCTTGGTTGGTCCTTGGGGAGTCGTACCCGGAAGTTTCGACTATGAAACATCCCTAACACGCGTTACACATATTTTTACCACTTTTAGTTCAATTCCGACTCTTAAAAACTAGTCAAATGACTAAGAGACCCTAGTACTCTTGTGAGCCAACTTTTCGGACGTCATGGACGTTCTTGGATATTTTGGTTATTAGACACCTTAACTGACCTAAATTCATTTGAATTGACTTAGAAACAGTGCTTAGACTTCATGACACCTAGGTTAGGCTTTACGGCATGTCTTGAGTTTTCAAAATGTTACACCCTAGAAGTTAGGGCACAATATTGGATTGTAACTAGCGTACTCGACCTCTCGGAGGTCTTATACAAGCACTTTCATATCATTCATCGCATATACATAGTGAAAAGTAGTGCGGAATTAAAACTTTTCACAAAACATATTATAGTCTTTAAAAACTCTTTCATATAAAAGTAATAGGAAATACTAAGTCTCAATCTCATCAATCTTAGACATAAGAGTACTTGGGACACGTCCCATACGAATTAGAAAATATAGTACTACTAAGTCTATTACAATATTTCATTAAAGAAACAGAATAGACATACATGCTCTCGAGTCAAATGAGGACATACTTCAACTTCACTTGAACGATATTCTAATCCAAGTCTTGCTTCCCAAATTCTCCTCACCTACCAACCACTATAGAGATAGATAAAAACATGGAATTAGTACAACCACATGTACTAAGTATTGCATTATGCATAAAAATCATGAAAATGGACATTTATTGGAAATATGCATCTTTTAATTTAAATCTCATAATATCATCATAAGAACAACATTTATCAACTTAGAATCACATAAGGAATAATCAAAACCAATTATCATAATTTTAGGAGCTACTTAACAGTAACTCCAATCACTGTACAGTGAAGTCCCTTCACTGTTACAGTGAAGTGCTTAGTCCTTCACCAAACACACCTTCTAGCATGTATTCTTCTCAATAAAGCTATTCTAAGATTCACTTAAGTCACAAAAAGAGAGACCGCCCATAAACTCTCTATATGTGTGCCTAAACTATCTTCAAGATTACTCATAATGAGACACATACACACCTACAATACACCAACATACAAAACATACATAATATGACAATCTCCCCTACCAAGGCTATCAAAAGACTTACTTAAGTACTCCTAGAAGAGAACACCCATACACCCTCTTCAAGGTTACCTAAATAATCCTAAAGATTTCCAAGTTTAGATCATGTCAAACATAACAACCAACTTCCCTAACTAGAGTCATTCTCAAGACTTCCATAGATAAGACATGAATAGATCATCCCTTATGCCCTCTTCACACTTTAACTAAGGAATCCTTAAGTCACTTTAGACTAGGTACTCATTCATTTACATACTTACATTACTTAAGTCATTATATTACTTAGTTCATTTAAGAGACATTCACCACATAAAGGACATTCAAGTAATGGTCTTGGAGAAGACCTAGGGACTCTTACTAGCACCTTCAAAGAGTATTGTGCAATATCTAGATAGCGTCCCATACAACCAACTAAACCTCATAGAACTTCTCTAATGCTAGTAGGTATCCCACATGATGAGAATAGGCAATAACCGACATAGACCATGGTAGTAAAACATGGAATCCGGAGTTCTATCCTTCTCCGATGAGGTTGTTCTACTTGCCAATGGTAGAACTTGGACACATCCCATGTAGGCACATGGTTAAGGAATATGAAGGGCTTACTTTGTATTCTAGCCTCATACATTAACTAGAACCACTTCCCTTACCATACTCACTCGGTGCTAGCCTTCGTTCTCATAGAGCACATCACATTAAGGTTCATACAAAGGGTTCCATATCATGTTCATAACCCTAATCCATTTACCCTACCATAGAGGTATTCAAGGGGTACCTTCCAATCAACCTTAAGTCCATCATTACATTACATGAAGGATACCATTACGTCTTTTGACTTAATGTTTCATGACCTTACCTTGTAGGTTCAAGGTTTCACATAAAGGACCCTCTTATCATCATTTAAGGTCTCACATCATTCATACATACAAGACTAAGACACTTTAGATTCCTAAGTCAAGACATCACATATTCAAATTCATACATGCATCAAGTAAGGGACACAAGTCTACCTAAACAAGACACAACATACTTCATTTAGCACATATTACATGTCATTCTAGAAGCACATAGAACACAACCATTATCATCTTTAAGTCATCCTATACACTACTATATCATCATCAATATAGTCATCATAGACTCATTTAGCCAATTCGGAAACAATCATGCATTCAACTCTAAGACTACACACAACACATCGTCATTAGTCTAACATGATTACCAAAATAGCATCAATAGAATAGAGCATACTTTCACATTACTTCACATATATGTAGATATGATCATATATCACATAATCAACTACACAAATCATCACATTACTTCAAGTAGTGCCGACAAGTCCATGATCATCCATATACTTAAGATAACGCTGACAAGGCCAAATCAATTCACATAACACCGCCACCATAAGTGGACCAAACAAATTACAACATAATTGAAGTCTAATTAACATTAAATAAAGGTAAATAGGGCAGCATACCACCACTTTATCCTCAAAACTTCAATCCAATGCGAAATCATCCAATTCAATATCATAAGGCCCTTACCCATGGCCATGAACATCAATTCAAATCATAAACTAAAATACTCAATGAATCTAAGCCAATTCAATTTAGATTTATCAATCTAAGACCAATTTGATATCAATTGAATACAATTCTTACATCATTAGAAATCCCATAAGAAACTACATCATAGTTCATAAGCATTAGACCAATTTCAAGTATCTCATAAATTAGTCAAAAACTAGGGTTTATCAATTACATCGTTTCATAGGTTAATTAAGTTAAAATCATCTTAATAACAACAATCCAATCACTAAAAAATGATTAAAAACCATTAATGCAGGAACCCATGAAATAGGTCAATTTATCTTTTGAAAACTTTAGAAAACATCTTTTAAAGTTGGGCACCTTGATGAAACGAGTTTCAAGGATAATACCTAAATGAAGCTAATCCTTCGATTTGATGAAGAATCACCACTCAAATCTCCAATCCAAGATCTTCTTTTGAATTTTGGCTTTAATGGAGTCTTAAGGAATTTCTAAGTGATTTTGGGGTTTTGATTTCAAAGAGTGAAATCTTCTAAGTGTTAAAGACTTAAATACACATTTAAAATACCCAAAAGACCCTTATGTAACCGCCAAACATATTATTTGAAGTGGGGTGAAATGACAAGTTCACCCCTCACTTGGCAGTGAACCTGAGCAGGGACCATCACCATCGACGGTGTAACATTCCAAAAAATTTCGTGTCTAGTAGAGAGCCCAATAGGTCTTTAAGAATGCGCATTGGGGGTACATAGGCACCCCAATGCCCAATATTGAAATTAATTGGGTATAGTATAAAAAAAATGGCCAAGGGGTGTTAGCCAATTTCTGTAATATTATCCAAGTAATCGAATCATGCTCCAAGCTTATTAGAAATTGTACCTGCAAAGAAGACCCTAAGCTCAAATAGTGATCGCTAATGCAATACTTAAGGTATGAGGCATCCAAGTTTCAAGCCTAGAAACCATAGCACATAACCATTTAAAATGATCATGTAGAGTAAAGCAGTGCCCAAGGACATAGTGAGGATCATTGGGACAATAAGTAAATATTCCAAATGACCCTTCCAAATAGTTAGTTAGGAAAATGTAAGAAGCACATGGGCAAGAACGGCCGATGGGACCACCCTAACCAATTTGGTTAGGGCGGTTGGGGGACACACGCACATGTGGGTCCAACCACGTGGGACCAGATCCCCTTATCTACCCTAGGCTCTAACAAACTAACCTAACTAACTAACTACCCCAAGACCAACCAACCAAGACACCCGAAAACCTAGGACCTTGTCGGGTGACACCTAACTAACCTAACTAACTTAGGGACAACCTAGTACCTAACCTAGGATTGTCCAAAGAGTTGGTTATTGTCCTAACAACTTAGGGTTACTTTAGTAATTACCCTAGCTTGCTTAGTTAATTAATTTAGCAACTTAATTAATTAATTTAAAAGGCTAAAACCGAAAATACAAAGGGAATTTCCAGATTCGGTTAAGACAAGAAAAAGACAACCTAGTACCTAACCTACGATGGTCCAAAGAGTTTGTTATGGTCCTAACCACTTAGGGGTACTTTGGTAATTAACCTAGACTATTTAATTAATTAATTTAGCAACTTAATTAATTAAAATAATAGGACAAAACCGAAACTACTAGGAAAGACACAAAAAAGGGTCAAGTCAAGAATCTTCCAATCCTAGTCAATCTAGGAGGGGCGTTTATGTAATTAGCTAATTGGTCTACCTTAATTAGGTTATATAATCCAAGTAGAATTAGTTAAAAGTCAGTTTATAAAGCCTTAGACACGTTATTCACTCCAAGAAAACGTTACAACTAAATCAAGAGAAAAACGTGAGAACAAGAGAAGTCGTAAACTAAACCCTAGGACGCTAAGCAAGGATCTTCAAGATTTTACGTGCAAAGTTCGTAGTGATCTTCGTAGATTTAATTATACAGCAAGGTATGGGTTTTCTCTCATGGAATACTTTCTCCAAGAGGCTTTTCAAATGTTTTTACTTCAAGAATATCGAAATTAGGGTTGTACCGTCGAATCACATGTTCATCTCCCTAGTTCTCCCGATTTCCGATTCTTGTAGTATAGTAGCACTATTCTCATTGCATTGCTGATTGTATGTGGTGTTAACTGATCTTATATGCGTGTTTAAGTGATTTATATGTCGAGTGAAATACACGTGATTAGATCCGCATGCTAGGTTGTTAATTACATGAACGTTAATTGTTATATTGCCTAATTGTGTTTCGAGAATGTGAATTGTTATGAGTATTCGTTGAATTGTTAATATGTTTATCATATGTGAAAAGTCAGCTTGTCTAACATGTTAAATTACTATAATGTATTCATGAATTGGTTGATTTAGTTAGTGATAATGTTATGACAAGTAACTGGCAAAATTCTGATTGATGCCAACAAATTGGCTAACGAATCTATATCTAAATGTATTACTCCAAAAAGTCATTCTAATCTCAATTCAATATCTCATAACATAGGGTATGCCAATCAATGGGAACATACCCTATCCACACAACTTGTGAACGCCATAAAATCTTACAAAGAATCAATAACAATCATAAAGAATGATATAAGGTTAGTAAGTGATGTGAACAAGTTAAGGTGAGTAAATATATAACTAAGAGTTAAGTTATAAGATTGACCTAATATAGAGTGTTAGAAAGAAGTAAGACGAGTCTCAAGAACACTTAATCATTACGTCAATAGTACTCACATAAGAGGGTGCTAGAGTCCGTGAGACAAGTCTCACTCGCACCATCATGATAGAGTAAAGTTTCAAGATCATAATCATCAAGTAAAGATAGGGATGAACAGTCATCCATAGAGTAAGTAAACCTCATAACTAGAAGCAAGCTTCCATAATGTAATGAGTCAACTTTAAAAGATAAGAAGATAAAATCTGAACTTAGCACCGATAGACTAGATATGAGCGAGTGGTAAGAGCTTCTAAGTCTCATGAGACGAGATCGCCAGGGTCTCAGTACGTCTCCTAGTCTTAGAACTATGTTGCCAACATAGGGGCACCTAGCTAGTGGAGGTCAACCACTAAACGCGCTAGCAAGTTAGGTAATCATCTTGGCCGGTGATTGTAACAACCCTAAAATGACTATGCTAAGTAATGCCTAACGTATCTAGAATACCTAGATTAGACTGGGTTCACAAGGATTGATGCGCGTAGAAACAGACCTCTGAACCCTTGCAACAGCCGAGCCAACCAACTTGGTGAGTTAGTTGAGCTAGGAAAGGTTGGGTCCAGCCATGTAGGCCACCCGAATATGAAGATTTACCCGGATGAGTCTTAACCGGACTTAAAAAGGGGTAATCTTAAGTTTGGAGGGTCTAGGGGTAAAATGGTTTTTTCCAGGCTAAGGGTAGTATTTTAATTACCCTAAATAATTAATTAATTAATTAATTAATATGGTTAAGGGTCAATTTGGGTAGAGGTGGCCGAAATAGACCCTTTAAGCAAAATCTAGCTCCACCCGGGTTCGAGCCTTGGTGGAAGCAAGGATTAAATTGATTTAATTTTATTAAGCGAATTAGTTGAATTAATTAATATTTAAAAATCTGATTTAAGTAAGGGAAAAATTCAGATTTTTAATAAAAAAATAATAATAATAAAATTAATAAATAATGAGGAGTCCTAGTTTGACTTAGTCTCCACCTAACTCTCCTAATCCTAATCCTAATCCTAATCCTCTCATTCTCACGTCTCTCACTCTCATTCTCACGTTTCTATCATTAAAATAACTGAAAATAATAGTTCTTCACTCTTGAAGAACTTACACACAAAAACTCAAACGAAAAACTAAGCTAAAAACGAAAATCAACAACAAGTTCTTGACGGGATTGTACTTGAAGTTTCGGTGGTGAGGCTTGGTTTCATAGTAAATTGGCAGAATTTAAACAAGTTATGAATGACATTAAGGTATGAGTTTTCTTCTCTCTTGGTCCCTTTCCCAAGAGACCCTTAAGGTTCAGTTTAAATCACGATTGAAAGACTAAGGTTGTCCCCGTTGCATGCCCCTGTCATTAGATCCTCTGAACGATTCAAAGCATGCGTTGGTATGTCTTCTGGTAGATTATAATAGGTCTGGTTGTGATTATGTGTTGAATGTGTGGTAAGAAATCATGTAAAGGATGAAAAATATATTTCGGAAAAGTGCATTAAGTGGACTGTTTTGAGCATGTGTATGCTGAAAATTTGACTATGTTTGCTGCCTGAAATTTGAATGTTAAATGTTGTGTTTTGCGTGTGTAAAAATGCTAAAAACGTGATGTTCATAAAAGGTTAAGGTGGCTGACTGAATGTCACTCAAAATGCTACCAAAAAAATCAACAAAAGAATGAGAGAAAAATGGATTGGAAGGCTGCAAATTTGTAGTCTCGGCCAAAATGACAAATTTTAAAAATAAAAATAAAAATTGTGAGGTCATTGGGAATTGAACCCAAGACCTCACCAAATGTAAATTATATAAAAATTTCATGAAAAAAATTAAAGGAAAAATAAATGTGGATAGTGGGGATTGAACCCCCAACCTCTTGAATGGATGAGAGAGTTAGGAGAAAAATAAAGAAGAAAAATAAATGTGGAGAGTGGGGATTGAACCCCCAACCTCTTGAATGGATGAGAGAGTAAGGAGAAAAATAAAGGAGAAAAATAAATGTGGAGAGTGGGGATTGAACCCACAACCTCTTGAATAGATGAGAGAGTTAGGAGGAAAATAAAGGAGAAATATAAAATGAGGTGAATGGGGATTGAACCCACAACCTCTTGGATAGGTGAGAAAGTTAAAAGATAAATTAAGAGAAAAAGAATGAGCTTGTGGGGAATTGATCCAACAACCTCCTTGCCTTGGACGAAAAAGAGAGGAGAAAAAGAAAGGAAATATTATGGGGCTAATGGGGATCGAACTAGGGTCCCCCAAATCTGAAAAATGCAATCACTAAGTTTAATATAAGATTAAGTGTTGCCGAAGGGATTTGAAATCGGGTTCCCTTGCCCAATTCCGTATTGACACATAAGTCATACGTAAACAAATATTTAATAAATCCTGCCTCAAAAGATCGAAATCAATATCTTGGCATACCTACAAGATGCATAAGTCTTGTACCACATAATCTTGGGTAAATATGAATCACTTAGACAAACTATGAATGAAGCCTCATGGCTTGTATGTGTGGACTCATAAGTCTAGCATACGTTTAAAAAGTAAGTGAACCTAAGATGTTATGTGATGATATAATGAAACCCTAGAGGGGTCAAGTAAGAGTATGACACACACTAAATAGCCAAGTGCATTGGCATACGATGAAATGAACATTCACGTAAAGTGGTGAGTAACTATGAAGAGTAAATGTGCTAAAGTTAAAGAATGTGGTGACAACATGATAAGAGGCTAATGCGAAAGGTGAGAGAAATCTCAAATGAGCCTAAGTATATGTTACCAAGACGTACTCACCTATGAGAGTGTAAAGTTAATGAAGAGACCAGTCTTTATGAAAACTCTAATGAAAGTATTGAAGTTAATGCATACTTAATACTAATGATGAGATGAGAAATCATCTAATGAGCTATGATGCCCTCATGCTAGAATCCAGCTTCCATGATGTATGAGTTGAATGTAATGGAACTTTATACTAAGCACCGATAGGCTAGATATGAGTGGTGATGCCTTCCTTCGGGAAATGTGGAGGTTCACGTAAATCCATGAGATGAGACTTTCCAGCATGCCGGGCATGAGTCTCCTTATATATCCTAGTCTTTGAACCTATACTGCCAATATAGGGATCTAGCAGGGTTCAATTCGCTATATACTCTAGCATGTTTTGGTTCACTTTGGATGGTGATTCCACCTCTTTTCGGTGTGGTGTTATACACTGGATTTCATGATGCTCACATGATCTATGTCGGTTAAGGTTAAAGTTCCCAAAGAAAGAATGAGGCCAGCCTCAAAGAATACACATAAGGAAATGAACGATAGCAAAGGTGTTATGATAGGATAATCAAGAGGTGAGCTAGACTTAGGTAATGACATTAGGTTATTCTTGGTCATTGCACAGCGAACCCGATGAGAGTCTTAAACTACATCCTAGGTATGACTGGTGGTTGCACTAGTATATGAAAAGGATGTAAATGAAGTACGTATGAATGAATGAAGCAGACTCTGTGTTTGCTAAAGAAGGCTCCCTAGTTGAGGTCCCATATGTTGAGCCCTCATATTGGGAAGTCCTAATGTCAAGTCCATGATTCCGAGGTCTCATGGCATATGAAAGAATGATATGAACTATGTGATATGATATGTGCAATATGTTATGTGTTATTTGCAAAATGATAAGTATGATGATGCATGTTACTCTCATGGCATGACTTTCCTAATCCGAATTTGGCAAGTCCACTTACTTGACTTTCCATAATTCATATCGTTAGGAAAGAGCTCTTCTTAATCATGCATGTCCTTGGTGTGTGCTTGCATATATCCATACTTAGTACAAGTGTGTACTAATCCCATATAACTCTACATTTTTAGGTGCAGGCACAGGTGGACGTTAGAGCTTACAGGTCGACGCTGAAGCTATCCGGACGTGGAGCATTCATCCAAACTTGGTAGGCCCTCATGCTTTCGAGGACGCTTGCCCATTATATTCTAGCTTAGATATAGGTTTTGAGTTAGTGGAGTATGTTCCACTAGCGTTTCTTTCACATATTATTTCAGACATTGTATTGGTGCCATTTTGGCAAGTATACACTTAATGCAGTATTGAACTATTTCTTTCATTTGATGATCTTAATATTAGATGGTTGATTGTGAACGTTTATGATTTTAAGTAGAATGTCTTATAGGAATGTTAAGTAACAAAAAGTTCAAATTTTCCGCTAAAATTAACCTAGATGAAGTAATGATGACGTATGTAGGCTTGTGTGCGACCTCTGAGAGGTCAATGACGCCGGTCTCGTCTGGGGTCTAGACTCCGGTCGTGACAAAGTTTGTATCAGAGCACTAGGTTAAATTTCCGAGGATAAGAAGTTCACATCAATCACATTGAGTAGTTTCTAAGTCATGGTAGTGAACTGCACCACTATCCTGAATTAGAGACTGCATGATGCGTAGGAAAATTTCCCTTCTTCTGATCTTATCATGCTTTCGTTAATGTCTGATTTCTTGGTGTTATGAGCGTATCTAACATCAATTCTTATCTTTCAGAAAATGAACATAAGGAGGAACGCTGGTCGGGGAAGAGGAGGAGCAACTGCTGGGGGCAACCAAGTTCCACCCCAGGCCCCAGCTGCTGAAATGGATATGCCTGTTAACCAAACTGGATTGACAGATGGAGAAGTGATGACGGCCCTGGCACTGATCGCCCAAGCCATCACTTTACAAGCTCAGTCTATGACAGCCCAGGTGGAGCAACGAGGTGTTCCCAGAGAGAACCCACCTGTCAGCACCATGACTAACAGGTTAAGGGACTTCACGAGGATGAATCCTCCCGTTTACACTGCATCTAAGATTGCTGAGAATCTCGAGGAGGAGTGTAGGGCAGCTATGCTGCATGCGAGCATGGACTTTTCCAGGCTTATGGTCTGTGTCCAACAAGTGGAGGAAAACAGGAAGAGGAAGCATACTAGGGCAGGGAACAGGTCAAGGCAAGCTGAGAAGAATTTTTCAAGGAAGAGTAGTACTGAAATCAGGGATAAGCCCAGGTTTAAGAAGGGACTCTCCCACCAAGGGGAGTCAAGTTCATCCAAGGGTCGCTATAGTAGGGATTCCAAGCCCAGAGTTAAGAGAAACAGTGAAGTAGATACACCTCAGGAGAGGCCACCTTGTAGGAAGTGTGGCAAACTTCATGGAGGAGAGTGTAGGAGGGGCTCTAACGCTTGTTACAGTTGTGGAAAACCGGGTTACATGATGAAGAATTGTCCGTATATGAGATGTCGAGAAAAAGGGAAGGAGAAAGTTCAGCCGAATGGTCCAAGTGAAGAGGCTTTAAGGAGGCAATGATTCTTCGCACTCAAGTCTAGGGGTGTAGGGGAAGACACCTCTGGTGATGCTCGGGTGCATAGCCTAAATTAGTTTTTCATGTGTATGGTTTTATGCACTAGTATGAAGTTAATATGTTGGAGTCATCATGTTGGTTGCTGACTTATGTGACTTATGTGTTTAATTATGTTGTATGCTTTGATGAGACTAGTTTAGGAAGGAGTTCCTTAGTCTATTAATACGAAGCTGCTAGTAGGTTTCAAGGATGTGCACCAACCTACTAATATGTGAATCAGATATTCACCAATAAAAGGCATTGAATAGCTTAGGTATGGATTTTCTCCATAAGTGCTATGCTACTATAGACTATCAAATCAGTGTAGTGAGGTTTCAGTTGCCAAATGAGATAAGGTATAAATGGGCAGGGCGTGGATCAATTCAATAAAGCCATATAATTTCAAATCTTAGGCCAACAAGATGTTATCTAAGGGTTAGATATACTCCTCCTAAGGTTGGTTTTGTTTAAGAAACTCTAAGTTTTAATGCAATAGTCGACTTGGTGTTGTAAGTCCATAATCATATGTGTAGTAATTACACTATGTGAGTTAAAATGAATTCATGTTTGCATTTCATGATGCTGTTTTTGTATAGTGTGGACATGATTTTTGAGTTGCATGAGTTGTGAGGTGCATCAAGTTAAGTGCGATTGAGAAGGAAGTTCCTCAATCTCAAATATGAAGCTTCAGATAAGCTTGAGTAATATGCCTTATCCAGAGTAAGTGTGAAACAGAAATTCACAAAGAGTAAAGCCTCAAGTATGTTAAAATATTTTCGAAAATCACCCTCTTTATTTTTAAATGATGTGTAGTGTCATTCGGGGACGAATGTTCCTAAGGGGGGGATAATGTAACAACCCTAAAATGACTATGCTAAGTAATGCCTAACGTATCAAGAATACCTAGATTAGACCGGGTTCACACGGATTGATGTGCGTAGAAACAGACCTCTGAACCCTTACAACAGCCAAGAAAACCAACTTGGTGAGTTAGTTGAGCTAGGAAAGGTTGGGTCCAGCCATGTAGGGCACCCGAATATGAAGATTTACCCGGATGAGTCTTAACCGGACTTAAAAACGGGTAATCTTAAGTTTGGAGGGTCTAGGGGTAAAATGGTCTTTTCCAGGCTAATGGTAGTATTTTAATTACCCTAAATAATTAATTAATTAATTAATTAATATGGTTAAGGGTCAATTTGGGTAGAGGTGGCCGAAATTGACCCTTTAAGCAAAATCTAGCTCCACCCGGGTTCTAGCCTTGGTGGAAGCAAGGATTAAATTAATTTAATTTTATTAAGTGAATTAGTTGAATTAATTAATATTTAAAAATATGATTTAAGTAAGGGAAAAATTCAGATTTTTAATTAAAAAATAATAATAATAAAATTAATAAATAATGAGGAGTCCTAGTTTGATTTAGTCTCCACCTTACTCTCCTAATCCTAATCATAATCCTAATCCTCTCATCTCACGTATCTCACTCTCATTCTCACGTTTTTTATCATTAAAATAACTAAAAATAATAGTTCTTCACTCTTGAAGAACTTACACACAAAAACTCAAACGAGAAACTAAGCTAAAAACGAAAATTAACAACAACTTCTTGACGGGATTGTGCTTGAAGTTTCGGTGGTGAGGCTTGGTTTCATGGTAAATTGGCAGCATTTAAACAAGTTATGAATGACATTAAGGTATGGTTTTGTTCTCTCTTGGTCCCTTTCCAAGAGACCCTTAAGGTTCAGTTTAAATCACGATTGAAAGACTAAGGTTGTCCCCGTTGCATGCCCCTGTCATTAGATCCTCTGAACGATTCAAAGCATGCGTTGGTATGTCTTCTGGTAGATAATGTTAGGTCTGGTTGTGATTATGTGTTGAATGTGTGGTAAGAAATCATGTAAAGGATGAAATATATTCCGGAAAAGTGCATTAAGTGGACTGTTTTGAGCATGTGTATGCTGAAAATTTGACTATGTTTGCTGCCTGAAATTTGAATGTTAAATGTTGTGTTTTGCGTGTGTAAAAATGCTAAAAACGTGATGTTCATAAAAGGTTAAGGTGGCTGACTGAATGTCACTCAAAATGCTACAAAAAAAATCAACAAAAGAATGAGAGAAAAATGGATTGGAAGACAAATTTTAAAAAAAAAATTAAAAATTGTGAGGTCATTGGGAATTGAACCCAAGACCTCACCAAATGTAAATTATATAAAAATTAAAGGAAAAAATTAAAGGAAAAATAAATGTGGATAGTGGGGATTGAACCCCCAACCTCTTGAATGGATGAGAGAGTTAGGAGAAAAATAAAGAAGAAAAATAAATGTGGAGAGTGGGGATTGAACCCCCAACCTCTTGAATGGATGAGAGAGTAAGGAGAAAAATAAATGTGGAGAGTGGGGATTGAACCCCCAACTTCTTAATGGATGAAAGAGTTAAGAGAAAAATAAATAAGAAAAATAAATGTGGAGAGTGGGGATTGAACCCACAACCTCTTGAATAGATGAGAGAGTTAGGAGAAAAATAAAGGAGAAATATAAAATGAGGTGAATGGGGATTGAACCCATAACCTCTTGGATAGGTGAGAAAGTTAAAAGATAAATTAAGAGAAAAAGAATGAGCTTGTGGGGAATTGATCCCACAACCTCCTTGCCTTGGACGAAAAAGAGAGGAGAAAAAGAAAGGAAATATTATGGGGCTGATGGGGATCGAACTAGGGTCCCCCAAATCTGAAAAATGCAATCACCAAGTTTAATATAAGATTAAGTGTTGCCCAAGGGATTCGAAATCGGGTTCCCTTGCCCAATTCCGTATTGACACATAAGTCATACGTAAACAAATATTTAATGAATGCTGCCTCTAAAGATCGAAATCAATATCTTGGCATACCTACAAAATGCATAAGTCTTTTACCACATAATCTTGGGTAAATATGAATCACTTAGACAAACTATGAATGAAGCCTCATGGCTTGTATGTGTGGACTCATAAGTCTAGCATACATTTAAAAAGCAAGTGAACCTAAGATGCTATGTGATGAGATAATGAAACACCAGAGGGGTCAAGTAAGAGTATGACATACACTAAATAGCCAAGTGCATTGGCATACGATGAAATGAACATTCACGTAAAGTGGTGAGTAATTTTGAAGAGTAAATGTGCTAAAGTTAAAGAATGTGGTAACAACATGATAAGAGGCTAATGCGAAAGGTGAGAGAAATCTCAAATGAGCCTAAGTAAATGTTACCAAGACGTACTCACCTATGAGAGTGTAAAGTTAATGAAGAGACCAGTCTCTATGAAATCTCTAATGAAAGTATTGAAGTTAATGCATACTTAATACTAATGATGAGATGAGAAATCATCTAATGAGCTATGATGCCCTCATGCTAGAAGCCAGCTTCCATGATGTATGAGTTGAATGTAATGGAACTTTATACTACGCACCGATAGGCTAGATATGAGTGGTGATGCCTTCCTTGGGGAAGGGCGGAGGTTCACGTAAATCTCATGAGATGAGACTGTCCGGCATGTCGGGTATGGGTCTCCTTATATCTCCTAGTCTTTGAACCTATACTGCCAATATAGGGATCTAGCAGGGTTCAATTCGCTATATACGCTAGCATGTTTTGGTTCACTTTGGCCGGTGATTCCACCTCTTTTTGGTGTCGGGTTATACACTGGATTTCATGATGCTCACATGATCTATGTCGTTAAGGTTAAAGTTCCCAAAGAAAGAATGAGGCCAGCCTCAAATAATACACATAATGAAATGAACGATACCAAAGGTGTTAGGATAGGATAATCAAGAGATGAGCTAGACTTAAGTAATGACACTAGGTTATTCTTGGTCATTGCACAGCGAACCCGATGAGAGTCTTAAACTACATCCTAGGTATGACTGGTGGTTGAACTAGTATATGAAAAGAATGAAAATGAAGCACGTATGAATGAATGAAGAAGACTCTGTGTTTGCTAAAGAAGGCTCCCTAGTTGAGGTCTCATATGTTGAGCCCTCATTTTTGGAAGTCCTAATGTCAAGTCCATGATTCCGAGGTCTCATTGCATATGAAAGAATGATATAAACTATGTGATATGATATGTGCAATATGTTATGTGTTGTTTGCAAAATGATAAGTATGATGATGCATGTTACTCTCATGGCATGACTTTCCTAATCCGAATTTGGCAAGTCCACTGACTTGACTTTCCATAATTCATATCGTTAGGAAAGAGCTCTTCTTAATCATGCATGTCCTTGGTGTGTACTTGCATGTATCCATACTTAGTACAAGTGTGTACTAATCCCATACAACTCTACATTTTTAGGTGCAGGCACAGGTGGACGTTAGAGCTTACAGGTCGACGCTGAAGCTATCCGGACGTGGAGCATTCATCCGGACTTGGTAGGCCCTCATGCTTTTGTGGACACTTGCCCATTATATTCTAGCTTAGATATAGGTTTTGAGTTAGTGGAGTATGTTCCACTGGCGTTTCTTTCTCATCTTATGTCAGACATTGTATTGGTGCCATTTTGGCAAGTATACACTTAATGCAGTATTGAACTATTTCTTTCATTTGATAATCTTAATATTAGATGGTTGATTGTGAACGTTTATGATTTTAAGTAGAATGTCTTATAGGAATGTTAAGTAACAAAAAGTTCAAATTTTCTGCTAGAATTAACCTAGATGAAGTAGTGATGACGTATGTAGGCTTGTCTGCGACCTCTAAGAGGTCAATGACGCCGGTCTCGTCTGGAGTCTAGACTCCGATCGTGACAGTGATTCCACCTCTTTTCGGTGTGGGGGAGACACCGGATTTCATGTCTAGCTAACATGATCTATGTCGGTTATAGCTCAGTACAAGCATTCGGTTCACTATTGCCGTGATTCCCCCTTTACGATCTGGGGAAAACATCAACCGATTCACCTTAGCCGGTGAATCCCCCTTTTCGGTGTGGGGAAGACACGGAGCTTGGTTCACTTTAATCGGTGAATCACCCCTTTTCGGTGTGGGGAAGACACTGAATTTCATGTAGCTCACATGGTCTACTTCCGTCAAGGCTAAAAGAATTCTTTAAGAGAGTAACAAAGAATAATTAGCAAGTTCAAAGTGAACGATCGAGCAAGGGAGTAGAATCATATGTTCATAGTGAACCAAGTAAAGTAAGAGTTTAATAAACATTAATCACTAGTGTTTGATAGACATATCAAGTTGGGGGTAGCCAATAATGGAGCGTGAATTATGTCCCAAGAATTATATATTATGAAATAATAAAATAAGGGGCTTAGCCAATAAAGATTGGATTATTAATGTAAGTTACTCAACAAGAAGAAGAATGAAAAATCTAACTCATAGGTAGGTAGCCAATCGTGTCCTTAGTGTTGTGAATTGCTTACTCGATTCATTATAGGTATGGGACTACAATGAATCATTGCACTTGTAAGTGAAACATAAGATCAAAGGAGATCATTGAACTACACAACAAGAAGCTAGAAAAGATTGAAAATAATCGAAGTATAGATTAGGGCACTCTCGGCCTAAGTATCAAAAAGAGGAAACATTGTTTAAGTTGTTCTAAACTTATGTTCATGATTCCAAGGTCATATGTTCATTTAGAAAACGAGTTGTATGCCTTAATTGCATGAGAACCTGTCATATTTACATCATAATCAAGATTAATGTTTTAAGCAAGAAGTGACGTGATTACCGTAACTTGACATGTTGTTTAGGAAAGAGCTTTCCTTGTTCATGCATCATCCCTTATGTGTTATGTGCATACACCCATACTTAGTACAAGTGTGTACTAACCCCATATACATTTACTATTTTTATAGACGCAGGTTCTTGATAAGGTTGAAGTCCGTCGAAGCAGTTTGGAAAAGCGATCTCCAGACTTTGGTAGGTCCTCTTGAGTTCGAGGATGCTACGTTTTATTATTCTAGCTTAGTACATTAGATTTAGCTAGTGACTACTGTCCCTAGTGTTTCTTTCCAAGTATTTATTTCAAAGCGTTGTAATAAGACCAATTGGCGAATTATTATTATTAATATTATTACGGTGAATTATTTCATTGTTTAATCTATTGATAGATGGTTGTAAAGTTTGAGCTAGTATAATATCACTCTTATACAAAACTATATGAAGTCTATGTATACTTCGCTAAGTATTAAAAAGTTTTAAATTTTCCGCAAATTTAACTGTATGATTGTGATGAATCTAAGTAAGTGGCTTGTCTGCGACCTCTGAGAGGTTCACGACGCTGGTCGCGGTTCGGATTCCTGAATCCGGGTCGTGACAGACGGTTGGGCACTCGATAGACAGTTTGTCCACAAACGAACCGTCCTGTCCTTCCGTCGTTTGGTTCAGAGACCCATCTTTGGCCTCTCCTCTCCCCCGCCTAAGTCCCAATCGATGAGACCCTACAAACGGGGCGTGGATTGACCCACTGGGCATCGACTGCCTCCGTGGTTTGGGCTGTCTTGGGCAGTCATGGCACCAACTTCGGGTCCTTCCTCAAGGACCCTTGGATGGTCCTTGGGGATATTTTCTCAGACATTTCCAACCCAAACATGTTCGTATATGATTTTAGGACCTCTCACATGAATTTCACCCAAAACGAACACGTAAAACTCAACAAAACATGCCTAGATACACAAGGTCATTTCAAGGCACATCTTTCAAACGTCATGGAGATTCTTCATCGTTTGACCTATAAACTTCTCAAAACTTGACACACTGCCTAATTACATCATAATAACTCATTTAAGGACCTTGGAACTGTCACGACCGGAATCTAGAGCCCAGACGAGACCGGCGTCGTTGACCTCTCACTAGAACAGGTGAGGAAGGCCTCCAATCACTGTACTGGCAATTCAAGATGAACTCCTTCCATGCCAACAATAATAGTACTAAACTTTCAAAAGAAGAGAGATGAGATCAAGCTTTGAAGTTGGTAGCTGAAAGAAAGCTGTTCGTGAAGGTCAGGCCAGAGCATAAGGAAGGAAGCTCACTCAGAAGCGAATTCCGACTACTATTTTAGAGTACCGAAGCTCAATGGCATTGATCACACCTACGGACAGAAGAAAGAAAATACCTAGCGCCCCGGTCCCTCCATTGACTGACTAGCTTAGAGGGCATTCCGCACAATGACCAGTGCAATTCGCGCATCTGTCGGTAGAGGGTTCAGATAAAGTAAGTAGCTCGCAAAGAGGGAGTTCCCTGGCTGGTACCAATAGATAGAGCTACTAGTAAGATAAGCAAAGGCGGTTGAGAGTGGAAGGAGTTAACCTCTCAGCCTCAAGGTGAAAAAATATAGCAACTGACAAGGAGTAGCTGTATAGGTACCAGTTAGGGTGCCAATCTAGTATAGCACTGCTAACAGGACGGTTAGTCGATAGCGAAAGCAAAACTTCTCACATCTCTATGACTCTTTGTTCTCATGACCTCAAAATGATTGACTACATTCAATATAAAGGAGAAAAAAGGATTTATCCCCCTATTCAACTACCCATCCAAGAGCATTTGGCTTCAGAATACTTTCTTCTTTTTCTTTTTCTATGGACTGCATAAATCTTATCTTCCAGCCCAAATGAGGATAATCTCTTTTGGCAGATCAATCCTCACGGTAATAATTATGCCAAATCTGCCTAAAAATCTCTTCAGTAGATGAGATTAGGATGAAAGGTATTATCTCAACACCTCTTTTCTCTGGCTTGCTCTTTCAAATCCAATTTTGGCCTGCAGTAATGTAATCGGGATTTCATCTCCTAAATTCTTTTTTCTATGAAAGCAAGAGGTGGAAAGTTTTGTTAGAAATTCTGCCTTATTCCATGAGATCTAGAAGCACTTCTGCAACTTTCTCTCTTCCCTAGCGCTCTTTTTTTTTTGACTTTTTTCAAAGGGCAATGAAGGCCTTCCTTATAAGTTCTCGCTCGATCGAAAGTATATAACACATACGAAACCTTAGCTTCGCTGACTTTATGAGGTCTAACCTTCGCCACGACATTAGTGGCTTAGCTCTTCGTGCTTCCCGCAGGATTTTTTGTAGAGAGTGAGTAAGGGGGGGGGGCACGGAAGATTGGTCCGCTCCAAAAAGCTGAGTTTTTCGGTTCGCCCCCCGTATGTGGTTGGCCTTCTTACCAGTCTGCCTCCTTTCTCTTGATGGAATATATCAATAACCGAGCTCCAGCCTTGCTTGCGTTCTTCACCGGCGCTCGCCAGATGTATCACTCATCGCGCTCCCCACGGAGAGGTAAGGGGTCTTCTTGTGTGTTATAATCTTTACGGGAATGAATCGCATATGTTGGTTGAGAATTGCTCGGGAATTCATTGATAATGACTTTGCCAGGTTCTAGGGAGGCTACTCTTCTTTTTTGTCGATCGAGCCGCTTTCCCTCATTCCACTCGTCCATCCCTCTTCACGAACTTGTACAATCGATGCCACAA
>CM040624.1:30843219-30846382 GCA_022817965.1 Solanum lycopersicoides
TTAAAGAATCTAAGTGAAGAAATCTATTTAATTAAGGGTGGCAGCTTAGGGGCGAAAGCCTAGCATGGGCCGATCCCTATTGGTATAGAAGGGTGGCAGCTCGGGGCGAAAGCCTAGCATGGGCCGATCCCAAGTTGTGTAATTATGAGGACCGCATCCCAGGGGTTAATACGCCTAGCATGGGTCATCCTCTTCTACCACTGATCAGCTGGTCACTTGTATCACATGCCCAACAAAGATTATAACATACAAAGAAGGTAAAGAAAAGAATGTAGCTTACTTGATTCCACAAGAGTAAGAAAAGGTGGTCTTCTCTCCTAATCTATGCACTCATATGTTGCTACTTGATTTCATTTGTGCCTTGTATTACATATACTTTTTGCCTTACATATTCAGTACATTTTTCGTACTGACGTCCCGTATTGGGGACGCTGCATTTCATGCTGCAGGCTCAGGTACTCCAGCTAGTAGACCTCCTCAGTAGGAGCACTCAAAATTCTGCTACTTTTGGTGAGCTCCGAGTTGATTCGGAGCTTTATTAAGTCCTTGGTAAATTCGTTTGGTATTGTATCGTAGTTAAGGGTAAGGCGGGGTCTGTCCCGACCTACTCTAGTCTTCTATCTTTTAGAGGCTTTGTAGACGTATGTACATGGTTCAGTTGTGTCTTAAGGAGTTGTGGCCTAAACAGCCAAGTCTTGTATATAACTTTTGGACCTACTTACGTTGGTTTGTATCGCTGCATCCAAAGTTAACTTGTCTCAATTGTTATAGTATATGCTCAGTAAGAACATGTTGCAGGTTGGTTCTCTCGGGCCTTTAGGGCATCGGGTGCCTGTCCGTCTTAATGGATTTTGAGGCGTGACAAAAGTGGTATGAGAGCAGGTCATCCTAGGGAGTCTACAAAGCCGTGTATGTGTAGAGTCTTGCTTATGGATGTGTTGTGCACCACATTTATAAACAGGAGGCTACGGGACATATAGGAGTTGTCTCATTTCTTTCATTTCTTAGATCGTGCGATAGAACCAGTGCTGTAGGTGAATCATATCTAATTCCTCAATTGTTTTATTATAGCAAGGATGCCGATTACGAGAAGGAGTAAAAGTACTGGTAAACGAGTAGAAGTGGCTGCCCAAGAAGGGACCAGCCAACCACCACCAAGTCAAGCTGTTCAAAGTGGGGCTCAAGATGAGTCTCTATCGCAGACTTCCTCGACGCCTCCATCTCCTGAAGAACTAAGGAGGGAAGATGAACCTCAGGAAACCCCTATTAATGCTACCGAGCAAGATTTGAGGAATGCAGTCCAATTATTGACTCGTATAGTTGCTGGTCATGGCCAAAGGCAAGAAGGTCCAGTTGCAGGTACTAGTGGTGTAGTTAGATCAGCTGGAACACGGATACGTGATTTTCTTAACTTGGACCCTCCATCATTTACCGGGTCAGATCCTAATGAAGATCCCCAAGACTTTATAGATCAAATCCAACGCACTTTGGATATTATGCATGTAAGTGGTAAAGAAGCACTTGAGCTAGCTGCATACAGATTAAAGGGTGTGGCTATATTGTGGTATGAAGCTTGGAAGCAATCTAGGGGAATAAATGCACCTTCAGCTATGTGGAAAGAGTTTAAAAAGGCATTCCTTGATCATTATCTGCCATTGGAGATCCGAGAGGCGCGTGCGGATCAGTTCTTAAATCTCCACCAAGGAAATATGAGTGTGAGGGAGTATAGTCTCAAATTTAATTCCTTGGCCAGGTATGCTCCTAATGTAGTAGCTACTATGGAGGATAGAGTTCATCGTTTTGTGGATAGATTAGATTCATATCTGGTTAGAGACTGTACAATTGCTTCATTAAATAAAGATATGGATATAGCAAGGATGCAGGCTTTTGCACAAAAATTGGAGGATCAAAGGCAAAGAAGAAGAACACAAGAGTTGGAAACAGGGCATTCTAAGAGGGCCAGATCCATGGGGCAGTTTACACCATCCCAAGGTGAGTTTAGGCCTCGGTTCTCTAACAGACCACCTAGGCCATCAGCTTTCTACTCTACAGCTAGTGCTCCACCACGGTTCCAAGGGTTTAGGAGCAATCAGTTTGGGCAAAGAAGTGAAAGTCAAGGCAGTCATCAAGAGCAAGGAAGTACGAGCCAATCAAGGCCTCCACGACAGCCTTGTAAACAGTGTGGGAGGAATCATCTAGGTGCATGCAGGTTTGGGACGGATGTTTGTTTTTGGTGTGGCACACCAGGGCATATGATGAGAAACTGTCCTCATAGGGATGGGTGGCGTTGTTCAACCAACTAGATCAGTTGTTGCGTCAACCTCATCAACCCCTTCTTTAGGTAGGGACTACATATGCCTACAGGTCGTGGTAGAGGAGCTAGGGAGCAGCTAGTTCCAGTGGAGGTCAGGATCGCACATATGCACTAGGGGATCGACAAAATTTAGAAGCCTCACCGGATGTGGTTACAGGTACATTGTCCATCTTTTCACATATTGTATATGCATTAATCATCCGGGGTCTACACTATCATATGTTACACCATTGGTTGCTGGAAAGTTCAAAAGAACACCAGAATTATTAGCGAAGCCATTTGAAGTCTACACCGATTGGTGAATCCATTATAGCTAGGAGAGTTTATCATAATTGCATTGTAACTGTTTGTGATCGCGATACATTGGCTGACCTTGTTGAGCTAGACATGAGATTTTGATGTTATAATGGGTATGGATTGGTTAGCTTCTTGTTATGCCACAGTAGATTGCCGAACTAAGATAGTGCATTTCCAATTTCCAAAAGAGATAGTCTCGAATGGAAAGGTAATATTGGGATGCCAAAGTGGTAAATTTATTTTTATCTTAAGGCAAAGAAGATGATTTCCAAAGGATACATATGCCATCTGGTTAGAGTGAAAAATGTAGATGCAGAGCCACCAACCCTTCAATCCATTCCGGTGGTAAATGAATTTCCAGATGTGTTTCCTGAAGATCTTCCCGGTTTGCCTCCAGAACGAGAAGTAGAGTTCGTATTGATGTGCTTTCAGATACTCAACCTATCTCAATTCCTCCATATAGAATGGCTCCGGCAGAATTACGAGAGTTGAAAAGAGCAGTTAAAAGACTTATTACAGAAAGGATTCATAAGGCCTAGTGTGTCGCCATGG